>PVIH01006507.1:0-84833 GCA_004025045.1 Sigmodon hispidus | reverse complement strand
ATTTAGTGGTATTGCTTTGAGTTTTTCTCAATTAAGTTTGATACTGGCTGTCAGCTTCTTGTAAATCGCCTTTATTATATTTAGGTATTCTCCCTGTATTCCTGATCTCTCCAGGGCTTTAATCATAAAGGAGTGTTGGATTTTGTCAAAGGCTTTTTCTGCATCTAAGGATATGATCACGTGATTTTGTTCCTTTAGTTTGTTTATATGATGGATAACATTTACAGTTTTTCGTATATTAAACCAGCCTTGGATGATATCTTTTATACATTGTTGTATACAGTTTGCCAAAATTTTGTTGAGAATTTTCACATCAATATTCATGATGTAAATTGGTGTGTAATTCTCCTTCTTTGTTATGGCTTTGAGTGGCTTGAGTATTAGGGTAATTGTGGCCTCATAAAAGGAATTTGGCAATATACCTTCAGTTTGTACTGTGTGAAATAGTTTGAGGAGTAACGGTAGTAATTCTTCTTTGAATGTCTGGTAGAATTCGGCACTGAAACCATCCGGACCAGGGCTTTTATTTTTGGGGAGGTTTTTAATGACAGCTTCAATTTCCTTAAGGGTTATAGGCCTGTTTAGGTAATTAATCTGATCTTCATTTAATTTTGGTAGATGGTACATGTCCAGAAAGCTGTCCATTTCTTCCAGATTTTCCATTTTTGTGGAATACAGATTTTCAAAATATGATGTGATAATTCTCTGTTTTTCCTGGGTGTCTGTTCTTATGTCCCCCTTTTCATTTCTGATTTTTTTGATTTGGACACTCTCTCTCTTTTTTTTGAGTAGTTTGGCTAAGGGCTTATCTATCTTGTTAACTTTCTCAAAGAACCAACTCTTAGATTCGTTGATTCTTTGTATTGTTCTTTTTGTTTCAATTGTATTGATTTCAGCTCTAAGTTTGATTATTTTCTGCCGTCTACTCCTTCTAGGTGAGTTTGCTTCTAATTGTTCTAAGGCTATCAGCTGCGCTGTTAGGTCTCTAGTGTGGGATTTCTCTAAGTTTTTCATATAGGCATCTAGCACTATGAGTTTTCCTCTTAAGTCTGCTTTCATTGTGTCCCACAAGTTTGGATACGTTGCATATTCATTTTCATTGAATTCTAGGAAGACTTTGATTTCTTTCTTAATTTCTTCCTTGACCCAGAGATGGTTCAGCTGAGTTATGTTTAGTTTCCATGAGTTTTTAGGCTTTATTTGGGTTTTGATGTTGTTTAACTCTAACTTTAGGCCCTGGTGGTCCGATATGTTATAAGCAATTATTTCCATTTTTTTGTATCTGTTGATATTTGCTTTATGGCCAATTATGTGGTCAATTTTGGAGAAAGTTCCATAAGGAGATGAGAAATATATATATTCCTTTGCATTTGGCTGGAAGCTTCTGTAGATATCTATTAAATCCATTTGCACCTCTTTTAGACTCCTTATTTCTCTGTTGAGACTCTGTCTGGTTGATCTATCCAGGGTTGAAAGTGGGGTATTGAAGTTTCCCACTATTAGGGTGTAAGAATTGATGTGGGATTTGCGCTTTAGCAGTGTTTCTTTTACATAAGTAGCTGCCCTTATATTAGGGGCATAAATATTCAGGATTGAAATCTCCTCTTGACCAGTTTTTCCTGTGATGAATAAGTAGTGACCATCTTAGTCCCTTTTAATTGCTTTTAGCTTAAAGTCTACTTTGTTAGATATTAGGATTGCAACCCCTGCTTGTTTCTTAGGACCGTTTGACTGGAAAATCTTTTCTCAGCCCTTTATTCTAAGCCTGTGTCTGTCTTTGCAGTTGAGGTGTGTTTCTTGTAGGCAACAGAAGGATGGCTTCTGTTGTTGTATCCATCTTGTTAGTATGTGACATTTTATATGACAGTTGAGACCATTGCTATTAAGGGAAATTAGTAACCATTGATTCATATTTCCTGCCATTTTTTGTGGTAACTTGTTTGTATTTCCTTTCTCTAGGGCATTCTTCTGTGGAATTATTGATTGTTTGTGATTTCGTGGGTTTATCTGGGGTCTTTTGGTTGGAGTTTTCCCTCTAATATTCTGTGTAGTGCTGGATTAGTAGACAGATATTCTTTCAGTCTGACTTTGTCCTGAAATACCTTGTTTACTTCATCTTTGTTGGTTGATAATTTTGCAGGGTATAGTATTCTAGTTTGGCAGCCATGTTGTTTTAGCGTCTGTATAACTTCTCACCAAGCCCTTCTAGCTTTCATAGATTCCATTGAATAGTCAGGCGTTATTCTGATGGGTCTGCCTTTATATGTGAGTTGGCCCTTTTCTTTTGTAGCTCTTAAAATTTTTTCTTTGTTCTGTATGTTTTGTGGCTTGATTATAATGTGGCACGCTGACTTTTTTTTGGGTCATATCTATTTGGTGTTCTCTAAGCTTCTTGTATCTTTATAGGCATTTCCTTCTTCAGATTAGGGAAGTTTTCTTCTATGATTTTATTGAAAACATTATCTGTTCCTTTGAGCTGGTATTCTTCTCCTTCTTCTATTCCTATCATTCTCAAATTAGGTCTTTTCTTGGTGTCCCAGATTTCCTGAACATTTTGAGTTATGGCTTTTTTAGTTTTAGTATTTTCTTTGACTGATATATCTATTTGAGCTACTGAGTCTTCCACTTCAGTGATTCTATCTTCCATCTCTTGAATTCTGTTTGTTATGCTTGTATCTGTGGTTCCATCTTTTTTCTTCAGATTTTCTGTTTCCATCTTTGCCCCATTTTGTGCCTTTTTTATCGCTTCCATTTCAGCTTTTAGTTCCTGGCATGTTTTTTTCATAGATTTGTTGATCTCTTCCAATTTTTTGTTTGTATTTTCTTCTATTTCTTTAAGGCTATTTTTCATATCTTCTTTGAGAGCTTCGATGATTATCAAAAAGGAATTTTTGGTGTTGCTTCCTTCTGTTTCCTCTTCATTGCTCAGTTCAGGTCTTGTATTTGTAAGATCACCACTCTCTCCTGGAGTTACCTTGTTGTTCTTTGTATTATTATGTAATTTTTTGAGCTGACATTTGCCCATGGCTTCAGTGGTTCACGATTAGATGTTTCCTGGTCAGTTGTGTCACTTGGGCTTGTGTGCCTCCTGTCACTTCTGTGAGTGGGGTCTGAGTCTAACTTCAGAGACCTCAGAAGTTATCTGTTTGCTCAGTTGGAAGTCGAGGTGGGTAGCTGTGCAAATTCCCTCAGGAGGAGCTGTGGGTATGGTGACAGGCTGACTTTATCTGTATCTGCTACAGAGTGTGCTGGTACTCACTCTGCAGACTGCACCTGGTCCCGGAAGTGGAATCAGAACAGATGGGAGCTCAACTCTCCCTCCCTGGCTGGGATATGGGCGCTTGGGCCTGGTGACCCCTCCTCACCTCTAGACGGGATCTGAGTCTGTCCTTCAGGAACCTCCATTGTTATCTGTTTGCTCAATTGGAGGTTGAGGTGGGTAGCTGTGCAAATTCCCTCAGCAGCAGCTGTGGGTATGGTGACAGGCAGACTTTATCTGCGCCTGCTACAGAGTGTGCTGGGACTCACACTGCAGACAGCACCCAGTCCCTCCTCTCCTATTTCTTTACTCCTTCTTGTTGGTCCACTTCCTCCCCAAAGACAAGCATCTGCTTTTATGTCATTTGCATCTGAAGATCCATCTTTACACAGAACTAGCAAAGAGAAAATTGTCAGTTGTAACTTAGTAATTACACATTATTTTAGCACTAATTAGAAATGAAGGGTCAACAGTGTAAACTTTTAGAGAAAAGTGAGACCCAGGTATATTCAAGTTTACATAGCTGTTGTTACTGTAGAACTAGAACTCAAGTTAATCTTTTTAAAATCCTAAATGATAATTCTGTCTCTTATGATTCCAGCAAAAATATAATTCTTAGGGCTTTAGTATGGAGGTTAGTATATGGTAAATGAGAAGAAAAATGTCAAATCACAAAAGGATGGTATGAAATTTATAGAAAGGCCTTAAGCATCACAAAATAGATGAGAAGACATACCATTTCTTTCATAAAAGTTGTAGGTACCATGCATATATTTGGGATGATTTGCCAATGACTTGGCTATACCAGATAGGTAGGTTTTACGTCAGGACTTCTTGTAGACAAAACAGAATCTATATAGTTTATGTGGTCAGTTCACATATGGTGAATAATTAAGAGCTATATTTATGTTCAATATTAGTATCTGGAGAGCTTACCAAGATTGTTATGATTAATAAAAAAAATCCTTCAATTGCATGTCTACCTTTTTCTTTATCATTTGTTTAAGTGGACAATGAGAAACCTATGTATTTATTAGCAAACATGGATTCCAGAAATAGTTACATATAGTAGTAACTTTTTATTATTCTAACAAGATAACAGGTATAATAACCCTACAGGGAGGAATACTCTCAGAGGCTTCAGTCTATGAGACATGAACTTTATTGCTTTGGGCCTGTGACTGGGAAGGGCCTCAGCACAGAGTGCATGCAGTAGGGGTAAAGCTGCCTGCTCTTGGAGGCTGGAAGGGTCCAGGTAATATCTCCTGCAAGGGCATGGCTCCAATGATCTGATTTCCTTCCAGATCATTGGCACCAGCCTCTGCAGGCCCTACCAACAACCTTCGGCAGCACTACTGTACCTGACAGCCAAGCCTTCACACCTAGATGTTGGGGAAACAGAAAATATAACCATTGTACCTGTTATGTAGCTAGAATGAAGTGGTAAAATTGTAGCCATCTCTGTGTCAATGTGTGCCCATGTACAACACTTATTTTAAGGTTTGCTTTCATGTAGAAAAAGCTGAGAGCCTCTGAGTGAGTCTGCAGAGAAAAATCCAAAATGTCTATATAATATTTGAAAGCAAAAGGGAGTGGTTCACTTTTTGCATCTTCACATACATTGTTCTTTATGGTTGTTTTACTGTTTTATTTTTTTTCCCATGTCATTGTCTTCAGAGTGTTTCGGATAATGGATGACAATAACAACCGAACCCTTGATTTCAAAGAGTTTTTGAAAGGGTTAAATGATTATGCTGTGGTCATGGAGAAAGAAGAGGCCGAAGAACTTTTCCGGAGATTTGATAGAGATGGAAATGGGACCATAGACTTCAATGAGTTCCTTCTCACATTAAGAGTAAGTATGTTTCCCAGCCCTAGCCCATGAATCAGCATTTTCTGTGGAGGAGTTTGACTTTTGCATGGTTCAGGTTGGCTACATCAAGATTTTGCTTTCAAAACTTGCTAGAACATTTCAGCAGGGTGTGGGCAGAAGATTGAACCAACTGAGGAACTTTCTGAAGTATCTCATTTCGTTTCACTGATCTCACAATATTCCCATCAATGATGGGAATATTGAATCACAAGTGCTAGAGAAAAGCACTTATATATGTACTTATCCATGTGTGTATGCTTATTTTTGTTTTTTAATTTATCTAGCCCCCAATGTCCAGAGCCAGAAAAGAGGTAATTATGAAAGCTTTTAGGAAATTAGACAAAACTGGAGATGGTGTTATAACCATTGAAGACCTTCGGGAAGTTTATAACGCAAAACACCATCCGAAATATCAAAATGGAGAATGGACAGAGGAGCAAGTTTTCAGGAAATTTCTGGACAACTTTGATTCACCATATGACAAAGATGGATTGGTAAGTGAAAAAGGTGAATGAATATAGAGGATATTTATCTACCCCCATTGAAACTGTAAATGAGGAATAGGTTCAAAGTCTTAAAAAAAACTCAACATGTTGACACCCTAAATGTTACAAATAAAAAAAAAATCCTTTGGGGCCATCTGAACTGTTAAAATTTAAAGATGGAAAACAAATATGTTTCAAGTATATACTGAGACAGACACTTTTTTTGGTATGAGACCCATGAGCTGCTAATTTTTTATCATGGAAAATATGTTGTTTTGAACATCAGCCCATCATCTCACCATTAGTATACTCCACCATATACAGCTCTCTACATTATCATGAATTAAATTATAATAAATGTGTGCTTAATTTTAAATAGGACCAAGATGCTTTGCAACAGATAGAAGTCTTTATAGGATATTTGGTTCTTTTTACCCTTGACTTAGGAGTATCATTTGCCATCACACTTTGCTGTGTAAAAAAGGGAATCCCAGAGAGCATAATTTACCCTGACTCATGGTTTAGTAAAATTAGATTTGCACATCTAAGTTACTGTGAACTTTAAGGCAAAAGCAACCACTGCATTTTCATTAATCATTGCCTTCTGCTATACATAACATTGTATGTCAGAAGAGATGGGCTAAGGATACCTGTTTAAACACTTGGAGGCAGTGTTTATCTTAGAGGACCCAAGATTTATAGTGATGGAGAAGGGAACTCCTCAGTCTCAGCATCAGCACCTCTTAACCTTTGGGCCATACCAGAAAAGTTAAGTGGCAGGGTGACTATAAATGGGTGTTGCATATGAGAATAAGAAGAAGCCTCCTCCCTCTAAAGGGAATTTCCTCTCCCTTTCCCATAAAACCTAATGGTTTGTCTTACTGTCAAAGGGCAGAAGGTAAGAAGGAGAAGTTTTCTTCCTGCTGACATTTTGCTGAGCAGTGTCTTGTAGGCTGAGGAATTGTGACAGCAGATACAAGGGTCTCAGCTTCTGTTGAGCAGCCAAATGTCTAGGATTGAAATAACCGAATGGCATGTTTCCTCTAACACTGCTGCCTTTGATCTACCAAGATGTCAGAGAAAAATAGCCAACTGTCATTTCCCCTAATAGCTCAACTCTACATGGGTCCCTGTTGTTTCAGGTTCTTTCTGCAGGTGGTTCCTCCTTGTCACCAGGGGAAATGTCAGCTGCCTTTGACTCTAACAAGTCTAAGTAGCCATTTGTGTTTCAACTGATTTAACGTACCCATTTCAGCTCCTTCTGACATTTATCTCTGTCAGCCTCATTGATCTCTCAAAAGGTTATTGAGGGTTTTTTTCTTTCTGTAGTTAGAGTATTTGATATTGGTTAAATACCATAAACCTTGTAATAATACTGAATATTAGCTGTTCTTGAAAACTCAGATCCCTTGCTATACTAAAGAACCACAAAGTCTTGATTTGGGGAGATGTAATCTGAGTCTTTGCATATTTAATGTATGCTCTACTGCTGTTTACACAATCCATATTTGAGATCCTTAGATCTAGAATATTCAAAAGTCATATTTTTATTGCTAAACATAATATATACAGCCTTATTTAATATGACAATGAATATGAATGTTTATTGAACACTTATCAACTGGCTATTGTGCTAAGGGATTTACAGATATCTTATTTAATAGACATAGTAAAATAAATATGTTTATAAAAGTGGTTCAACCTTTTTGTTGGTCCTGAGAGTTAAACCCAGGTGCTCTAAAAAGAACAGCCAGTTGTCATAATGCTAAGGTATCTATCTTCCTAGCCTTCAAACTTCTGTATCATTAAAAATATCTTAAAACATAAGGAATTATAGATTAAAAAATCTAGGCAAACTCTTTTGTATAGACAATAATTCCCATGTATATGCTATTTATTTGTGTTTACAGATCAACTATTTCCTAAGTTTAGGGTCTTTTTTTTCTGACACATTTACTGGTTTTGAGGGAAAAGGATTGAGAAACAGTATAGACATTGTAGGTCACAGGAATATTTTTGGTTAACTTAGAGTTTTTCTTTTTTAAACAAAAAGCATATTGTTCATTGAGCCCATATAGTACATGAAAGAGATAGCAATGGTCCCAAAGACTGGTGGGTCAGATTAAACTGTTACAGACTAGAAACAATTCTTCAGTTATTTATGGGTTTTCTTTCTTGTGATACTTTTAGTCTTTTGACCTACAGGTTGGCCAACTCTTATTCACTCAAGAGACTTCTTTTTTTTCCAAAAAGAGAGTCCTTGAAACCCTGGCATGGATAGATACCTCTGCTGATATTTCAAAGACATTCCTATGCACAGAGTGGAGAGCCTAGGGAGGAGTGGGAAGAGGGGTCAGAAGGTAATGTTTTTGTTCATTCTCAGCCTTGAATGAGCAGCACATACCTTAAACACATATGCAAATCACGTTTTACTAGAAATTGCTTTCTTTGCCAACAGGATAAAGCATTCCTTGAAAGGTGAGACATTTCTTATGCTGACATTGGACATGACTTGCTTCTGACACGTGCCAGAAAGACAGTATTAACTGCAGCTGATGAACACCTACCTCTTGTTCTGAGTTTGGTATTTGTGTCTGAATCAACAGGCCCTAGTGCTTAAGGAAAAGATGACACCTCACACCTCACTCTCCTCTCAGGGTGGTGTAGATGCTTTCAAGGCTTACTACTGTCCTGAGTCCCTCTCACTGCTGTTCCTAACTTGGCTTGGTCTTTATTTTTGTTTTAGGTCCATCCCTCAGCTCTAATTATATACACAGAAGTCCTTGGTGTCATACCCTTTCTTTTCACAGGGATGGAAGGGAAGCCTCCATTAAAAAGAGAAGCAAAGCATCTTTTCTCTACCATCTCCACTACAGGTGACCCCTGAGGAGTTCATGAACTACTATGCAGGTGTGAGTGCATCCATTGACACTGATGTCTACTTCATCATCATGATGACAACGGCCTGGAAGCTCTGAACACCTGATCCTGGGAAATGGGCCATGGAGATAGTCATGTAACTCCAAATGATCAACTATCAACTCAAAAACTCAGAATATTTTATTTCATGTTCATTGCACAGCTTCTCTTTTGCCAACACAGTGTACTTTCTAGGGCTGACATAAGGGCATAAATAAAGCCACTAAGTAATTAACTGTAGATTTGCCTCCTCTGAAACTGTTTCCTTATCTCTCCAACAGGAATTATTAGAGTTACATCTCTCAGTCTTCTAACACTGTGGCTGCATCATACAGATTCTCAGTCAACTTGAGACATCTTTCTTGGTCATCAGTGAAATTTCAGTAGTATAATCATGACCTCTTTTGCCCAGAAAACCAATATATTTTTACCTTTAAGCTAGGTGTGTGAATACCTATATTTGTGTAGTTGTAAAATCTTAAGGGTTTTAGTCTCAATTTGAGGAACAGAAAGAATATACTAGACTCATAATTTCTGCAAGTGAATCTAGAGTTTCACTCCTCAGGGAATATGGAAACCTTATTTTGGCAAATAGATTGAAACCAGTTGTTTGTTGGTTTATATTGATTTTTAAAATAATGATGTAGAGTGGAGGCCATTTTGTTGAATGGCAGAGCTATGGCTATTCAATACCTCACTGTGTCTGGACTTGTGAGCCTATACTGGACTCTATTATTTTATGTGGAACAGCTTTACTGTGGTAACAATGTGTGCCTATCTTGTCCCTGTTGTCAGACAACCATATTGACAGTTCTATTTGCCCAAAGAGGATGGGATGGTCCAGACTAAGATCACAGAACATTCCAAAGCAGATTCTTCATGATACTTCATGATTCAAATCCTCTACTAGCATTCATATCAGCAAGTATAGTATTGACATTAGAGAATCAAACCATGGGAGACTAATAAATATAAAGGAAGCCTCAGAAATGAGAGAAATGGAGCCTGAAGCTTCAGCTCCTACTCTGCATAATCTGTGCTTCGAGCCACAGACAGTACAGTGAGTAGACTCTGGTTGCAGTGCTGGAATGAATTCCTAGCTACTTTTGTCGCTCAGAAGATTTTGCTACAGACTCCGTCTCTGGCTGTCTTTGTGCATTGGTTTAGGGACATGAATTTTGTTGATGGTGTCTTCAAGATCTTCTGAGTTTAAGTAGTTCAGTAAGGTGGGTCTGAAGATACTTTATAATTTTAACTTTTATCCCCATCATTTACCTTTTATCTTATACCCTTCCTTAAGTTGAGATCAGAATAGATTATCTATTTAAAATAGATAATTTAAAATTTAAAACCTATGAAAGGAGATGTTGCAAGATGAGAATTTCATCAGTTCTATACTGGTACATCTTGCTTTGTGTCTTGTTGAGGAAGCTCAACTTATTTGTCTTAATGATTGGCTGGAGAAGAGACCTTTATCTTGAGGTTGAACATGTTTTCATAGTATAGGAAACCAATTTCCCCTGATTAATTATACAAGCCACTCTTTCCATTGGATTTACTAACTAGGCTTTTGTAGAGATGACAGTACAACCAATACCAAATATGAGAAAATGTTTATAAATCATATAGAAGCACAAATATGCAGGTTGTTATTTTTAAGCATTTATCCTGCAAACTGTGGCTAAAGAGAAGTCTGCTATTTCCTAGACATCGTGAATTTCAAGCCTACTCCTCTAGATAGATTTGTGTCTTTGATTCTGGGTATGACTCCTGTCTTGCTTAATGTGGGCTACAGAGTGAACATGTGATTCTGAACAGAACCTTGGTTGCTGCTATCAGCTCTGTCTCTTCCAGTTATATTTTACTTCCTGTCTAATGAGGGTACAGGGCACAATGATCTGATTTCAGGTAACTGTTTTAGGATATTTGTACACTATGTGAAGGGTATATTGCTGTGGTTGGTGTAATAAAAATGAAAATGGCCAATAGCTAGGCAGGAGATATATGTAGAGGAGGTATCTAGGTATTACGGGAAATGTCAGAAGATGCAAGATGGAAGAGATGTAATGCCATGTGATAGAATGTATACTAATGTAAGTGGGTTAATTTAAGTTATAAGAGCTAGTCAAGAACAAGGCTAAACTACAGGCCAAACTTTCATAATGATTAAGAAGTCTCCAAGTCATTACTTAGGAGCTGGCAAGCAGGACAGAAAAAGACTCACTCACTGCAGATAACCCCTGTCTCACAGTGCACATTCACCTGCCTCACTTTCAGAGCTTTAGGTGCTGGACTCTGGAGCAAGATTCCACTAAAGCCTTCTCGTCTTAGAGAAACAAGGCCTTTTCAGAAACCTAATGTATAAGGAACACTGCACTCTTATTTTGTTTTATCTATTTTATTATTTCATAATGTAATTTTTAAGAAGCACTGCATTTTATTTTTGATTTCATACAATGGACTGTCAAGGACAACGCATTAATTCACTCCATCTAGAAACTATAGAAGGAAAAGAGAAGAACCATTTAAAAATATTTCCTAACAATTTATTGAATAGCTTTTCAGTTTATTTATCTTCTAGATTTTAAGCAAATTTCCACTTGTATTATGAAAAGTAACCACTTGGTTTAGAAGGCAAAACACAATAAAAGCCCTCAAAGCATTTCTAAGAAGCATTTTCTAGAGGACTTGGACCCCATTCAGGAAAGAAGAGAGGATAGAACTGGCAGTTTTATGCAATAAAACTAATGGATGCAAACATTTTCAGATTAGAATCTTCAGATCAAGGCAATCTTACCAGTCCTGTATTTGTATTGTCTCGTTTAGAACATAACCCCGTGTAAGAACAGGAAGAGTCTTAGCTACTATCAAGAACTATGTACAATGAAGTTGGATTCCATTTTCAGTGCAAAAGAAAAAAATGTTGTGCCAAGTTATGTACACACTTGAGCAAAATTCCTCCTGTCAGTCTAAAGGACTGGTTTTTCACTACTGTCCTTGGCAGGGTCTTCCTACTCCTGTATAGCAGCTTATTTGTACTGTGTTGATAATACACATAAATATAGTCATATTTCATTCTCTAATATCCATGTTGAAGTCATGAATGGGTGCCCTCCACAGAGCCTGCCAACTGACTTAGCATGTAATGTACCTTGCAGGTAAAAAAGTCTTATTAATAAGTATTTATTAAGATCCATGCTTTTCTATGAAGTGAGGGATAGATAAGTGAATAGATGTAATCAGTGGCTTTTAAACCTAACTAACATCCAACAGTCATTAATAGAGAGGGTCAAAATAGAATAAAACACTAGCACTGAAATTCTTCTCCATCCCTCATCCAGCCTCTCCCATCCTATGCCACTGTGTAAGGGAATTATAAATCTTAAAAGTTTATCAAGACAATGTAAGCATAATTCCCTCCTATTCTTGAAGGCAGATAGTGGTTCTACCTCTTCAGCTCTGTTAGCCAATACAGATAGCCTCATTGGACCATGAGAGTACAAGCAGGAAGTGATCGCACCATCCCGATTCTACCTGCAGCTGGAGTTGGTCTGTTATGCTGATATCTAATGAAGGAAAGAGATTACATTGACCGCTATATTATTAGCCAGTCTAGTGTGTGGGTACTCTTCTACTTCTGCTTGATAAAACTGTACTAACATCTTGTGATTCACATATGCTGTAGATGTATGCAAATCTGTTTTGAGTACAGAATACAAAGTATACAACTTCCAACTTTTCAAATTGGCCAACAAGCTTACTTTCCTGGATATTATTATTATTTCAATGTAAAAAAATGTTTTAGATAAAGCAGAGAAAAGTTCAGTCGTGGAAGTGCTTGTGACTCAAGGGGAAAATAAAGGTCTTGAGGGGCTTTTAAATTAAGAGCTTCCTGAATACAGTAACAAGGTTTAAAATCTTAGACATGCTGTGACTCTAAGTAAAATCAAGAGCTCTAAGGGTCTGACATATAACTGATTCATTTGACAGACAATTTTCTCAGCATTGGTTTGACTCCTCTGAGTTGCTTATCTAAAAGCTGTACGTACTCAGGTTAGAGAAAGCTAAGTTCTTTTATTCTCGCAAAAAACTTAATGAAGTTAATGCTTCAAATGTTTTTTTTTTCTAAAATAAATGACAGATGGAATCTGTTGAAAGATATATAAGCAAATGATTGATGGGGCTTCTGAGAACACTGTTGTGAGGATTCTTTCTGGTAGTCTGGGTTGATGCGGTGGGAGACTGTGGTGAAACAGCCCTTCCTCTCTGAGAATAGCACAGCCTCCTTGCTAATTCTCACACCTGCTTTACCAAAACCAGTTTTTTTCTGCCTCAGAAAAAAATCGTGGTTGAAGCAAAACTCCATGAGAATATAAAGCCATCCACCAGCTGCTGAGTTTGTGATACTGATTTCCTATCTAGCAGTAAGGTAAAGTGCACCACAGAAAGAACCTCTCAAAATGGCATGTTGGGTTTTTTTTTGTTTTTTGTCACATGTATTGAATTCTTCTCCTTAATCTTTATAACAGAATTCACTGACATCAGTTTGCACTCAGACACTAGTATTGATTTGGGAGCATCTTGCTCTGGAGCTTCGAAGGTTTCAGAGGCTGGTATCTTGGAAACACCCAGGCTGCATGCAGAGCTCATGACATCAACAATCTTAGAGGGACTCAGAACAGAATGGGAACTGAAAATTGAGAGAAAATGAAGGATGGCAGAGTGGCTTGCTCCTTCCAGGACTTCTTTGGGTCTTGGTGCTTCTACAGTGATGGGATAGGGTATTTCTCAAAAGTGACAGACGCTGCCTTACTAATCCCAGGACATTCCCTTTGTTTCCACAGGAACAGAGAACTATTTCACAGATTTCATACTTATTCACATCTCAAATGTCATTTAGCAATATCATTCAAAATCCACTTCCTAAACATCATCATCGAAGCTGCAGAGCCCATGTGGTAAATTACTGAGAACTCCATTAACTGAAGATATTTAGAAAGTGTTTGAGTAGAAATTCCCTTCTGAACTAAAAGCAAAACAAAGTTAAGTAAATGTTAGTGATGTAACAATGCTGTCTGCCTATATCCATGTATTTATGGGAAATAGCTACTCACATATAACTATGATCACTATATTGTGAAATGGTCCCATAAAGCTTTTAAAAGTCTGAAGCCAATGATAAGTTGCCATTTTATCATAAACTGTAACTCAAGCTGTTTTCTCTACAGTGAGATGTGATGTCCCCATATGTAAATCTGATCTTGACAGCAATTAAGTAGAAATGGAATAAACATGTGTTTATCAACTTGTTATAATTGAAACTACTGGGACATCATCTGTAGTAAGGAGAAATTGAGATTTCTGTGAGCTATCAGTTTAGACATGGTTTAATTTATTTTTAAAAAGCCTTATTATTTGGGCACATTCTCAGTGATTTCCCTTTAACAAGTTCTGATTTAATATAAATATATATATTTTAATTAAACATTAGAAATGTCTATTTCAGTAAACAAGACAGTCTATCTGTTTGAGTAAATTTTAAAACTATTTTCACAGTATGCTTTCTTTCATTAGTTAACATGTTACATACCCGGGTTCCCTGGCTAAGGTTTTGTCTTTTAATAAAAATGTAACACTTTATTGTAAAGAACTGTGTTGAACTTAACAAAAATGTATAGAATGTGGGACTCTGCAAGTGTTTACTTGTGTGACGGTTTTATTCTAGCTGTGTGCTATTTTTATTGATGAACTCATTACAGTAAGGTGATTGTGCTTTTATCTTATTTATAATATAAATATTGCTTTATAAATTTGATTTCTAAATCATTTCTAAATATTTTTGTTATGGTGTTTCTGTTACAGGTGATAACATCTTATTTTGAAAGTAATGAGTCTTTTTAAGATGCATGGCTTAATTACTCATAAAATTACTATTTTGACAGACAAGAATGAGATATTGAGATGTGGTTTACTGTTTACTATTATTATTCTTTTTCTAGTCTTCCCACAGGGTCAGACTATGCCCATCCAGCAGGCTCATCACCTTCTCAGTATTTTCAGCTTTGAGCTGTGCTTCTAGGACCAAGAAGGACAGAATAACTCTAATACAGCAATGAGAGCTCTAATTGGTTATTTAAGAAATTGGGGCAGACAGGAAAAAGGGAGAAAGGGAGGGGGCAAGGAGGGAAGAAAGCTAGGATCTGATTTCTTTTCTTTGTTCTCAGTGCTGTCTCCCAGCATAGAAAGCCCATGATCTGATTATGAAGACACATTCCTTGGCCAGCCTGATGAGCTAGTACAAGTACTTACTATATGGTAATTGTCTCACACCTGGCTACTGCCCATTGAGTAATATGCATTCTGTTTCACAGAATGCTCCCTTAAGGATCTTGTAAGGTTCTTTTTAGTCTAGTTCTATCTTTACATATGTTTGGCCTAGAGTCTCTTTTCCCCAAAGGAATTATTATCTACTAATTTATGTTATAAAAATATTTATCCTAAGGTATAATTATCTCTTCTCATCCACAGAGTATTTTTCCTAGACTAACCACAGATAACAAAAATATTAAATGCTTGGGTCTTTTATATGACATGTCATTTTTGCCCGTAAACTATATAAATCTTGTACATGTACAGTATAGACAAATTTAGCTTACTTTAAATTCTTTCAAGAAAAGCTGAGTTAATCAATGGATAAGGAACCCATGAACACAGAGTGTAAACTGTATTAATAATGATTACAAGTATGTAGTATATGGTCTAGAGCAGGATTGTCTCATAGAACTTGCTGAGGTGACATACCTCTTCTCCAGCAGTGTTCTCCAGTATTCTGGTAGCTGGGGAGCAGGGGGAGTAGGGCTAGTATTCCCAAGAAATTAGATCTTTTTATTAAATTAGACCACATTTTAATTAGTGTGAACTTAAAAAGCAGTATGTGGCCAATGGTTACCTTACTGAGTGGCATGGTATAAATTTGTAGATCTTATTTTACTATAAGTAGTGATGCCTTGGGGAAGGAGGGTTACCTACCTGCTGTAAATATCTCATTTCAGAAATCAATTTCAGAGAAGAAATACAAGTTCTCCTTGAGTTAGGCAATGCTATATAATTACCCGTTGCAAATCTCACCTATAGTTGGCATCTCAGGAAAAATAAAGTGTTCTGTGACTCACATACTTTGACAATGTTTCTTCCCTCTTCACCTTTTTCGCTTTTTAGGTTTCAAAAGAAGACTTCCTGAACTACTATGCAGGGGTTAGTGCTTCAATTGACACGGATGCTTACTTCATTTTGATGATGACAAAATCATGGAGATTATAAATTTTGTTTAACCATCCGCTCAAAGAAAATTGAGAACTCTCAGAGAGCAGGATGAGTGTGGGAGGAGTCCACTAGAATGGATCTTAATAAGATGCAAACTAACGCTGGACAAAGAACTGCAGGCATCTGATGATTTTCAAGAGAAGAACTTGCCTCCAGCCATGAGAGCTCTGATTGGTTATTAAATATAAAATGGTCAGCTCTGAAATTGCATACTCTTAAGCAGAAAAATGGGCTTAGCAAGTTGTATTCTATATTTGTGCATCTATTTATCTCAATAATAAAAGAAAAAGAATAAAAAGAGTCCATCAGTTTTGAAGTGAGGAAGGGCAAGGGGGGAGTTAAAGGGAGGTTATGTGGAAGAGATTGGAGGGAGGGAGGGAGGGGAGGGGAGAAGTGATATAATTATGCTTTAATTAAACATATCTTAAAAGATACAAAACAAAATATTTGAAAAATCTAGAATTTCAGTTGCAATAGATCTTCAGAAATCTTATTAAGTACTGGGACGTATTCATCTCCACAAATGCTTGAGAAGCTAGTTTTAAATCAGTGTGAAAAAAGGAACAAACAGATGAAGGAAATCATGAACTGAGATTGGGAAATGGTTTTTGTCTAAAACTAAATCACTTGTATTGGATACTTCTGTTGTAGATATAAATATGGATTCTCTCCATGCTTGTGATTTTCCTTGTTTTGATGGGAGTAATATCTAACTGTAAAATTTTATGAATTTACTTTGCTGATTCTCTTGGAAAGAGAAACAAAATATATTTTATTCTGAAAACTATGATTTTATTTAGTTTAAAATTTTAATGCAACATTTTAAACTTAGCAAATTCCCATACCAGGTATAAGAAACTCAAATATACAAGGAAAAGTAGGTGTGCTGGCCTAATCTATGAGGTTGGGCAGTGGATTTTCATGGAATGAGACCAGCAAAGAAAAAGGGAGTGATGGCTACAAAGTGGATGTAATTTGGAGCTTCATCTTAGACTACAGAGATAGGTTTCACACAATTTAGAGAAATTTATTTCAGAATTTTATGTAACAATATGGTATATATATATATTATTTCTACTCCTCCCACCCTCAAAGTCCTCCCCGATGCCCTCCACTGTCTCTCAAACTTATGATCTGTTCTTTAATTATAATTATTTTACACACACACAACTGATTCCATTGTATTTGGTGCTTCAGGATAGCCTTTGGGATTTGATGATTACCTGGGGGCCTTGTCCCTGAAGAAAATAAAATCACCTTCTCTCAAAAGCTACTGATTTACTGTAGTTCTTAATATAGGAGTGGAGGCCTGTAGAGTTTCCTTCATGTGACTGGTATGGTCATGACAGGTTTTGTTGATACAAACATATTGTAGAGATTGCATAAGTATATCTAAATGACTTGCAGGTACCCACAAATATCTGTATTATAGTTCTGGAAGTTGAGTTCTTTTTCAGTGATAGCTGTCTTGATTAGGAAAGATATATGAACATTGCTAATATCTATAGGCCCTTCATGGAAGAAGAAATGAATGGGAGAAGACATGGAATCATGCAGCTGTGTTTCTCATACTTCCCTGAATAAATGGCTATGTGGGAATTTTGTTAGCATGCTATTTCTGATTCAGAAGTTGAGTGTGGGCCGCTAGGCTTCAGCCTCTCAACAAATTTCATTATGTTGTTGGTCATAATATCCCTGATCATCAGAGAATATTTAGGTAGAGAAGATTAAAAAGATTTTAACTGATGTGTTTTTTTTGGCATTTGACAGAATATTTTCCCACATTTACTTGTTAATCACAATTTATAAATTTTAACAGCTGGGTCACCTATCTCTTAGTAGCCTTTGGCTGGAGAGATGGCTCAGTGGTTAAAAGCACTGACTGCTTTTCTAGAGGACCCCGGTTCAATTCCCAGCACGCACATGGCAGCTAACAATTCTCTCTAATTTCAAGATCTGGCACCCTCACAGACATGCAAGCAAAACACCAATGCACACAATATAATAAAATTTTTTTTAAAAAATTACAAAACAATAAAAACAATGTTACCTAGACATGGGTAGGAGAGAAACAAGCTTCCAACTGGAGAAATTTTTTTTTATTATGAATAAAGTCACATTTTCTATCCATGTATATCCTTATTCAAGATCCCTTCCCCCTCCCACCCCCTCAGGTCACTCTCTCTTCTGCACATCTCCCCATCCCCTCCCCTGCATGGGCAGGCGGTCCCAAGGTCCCATGGTCCTAATATTGCTCAGTTCAGCCTCCACTTGTGGCAGATCCAGTTTTCTCCTCACAACATCGAGACTGAGTCAGGTGTTCCTCTAGAGGGAGTGGGATCCAAGGTGTCAGTCCAAGGTATTTCAGATCCCACGCTGTTCAGTGGTTGTGGTTTGCAGCTTGGACATGCTTTGTTTTTGCTTTTTGCTTTTTTGTTTAGAGTCCACTAATGAGTAAGTACATCCCCTGCTTATCTTTCTGGGTTTGAGATACCTCGCACAGAAGGATATTCTCCAAATCCATCCATTTGCCTGTGAATTTTAGGATATCATTTTTTCTTACTGCTGAGTAGTACTCCATTGTGTAGATGTACCACAGTTTGTTAATCCACTCTTCAGTTGAGGGGCATCTAGATTGTTTCCAGGTTCTTGCTATTACAAATAATGCTGCTATGGACATGGTTGAGCTAATGCCTTTGGAGTATGACTGTGCATCTTTAGGGTATACACCCAGAAGTGGTATTTCTGGATTCTTGGGGAGATTGATTCCCAGTTTTCTGAGAAACCGCCATACTGCATTCCAAAGAGGCTGAACAAGCTTACACTCCCACCACCAATGGAGGAGTGTTCCCCTCGCTCCGCACCCTTTCCAGCATAGGCTGTCATCTGTGACTTTTATCTTAGCCAATCTGACAGGTTTCAGGTGGTATCCTGGAGAAATTTTTAAAATTCTGGAATTGACAATGCAGACTTCTCCTGGATTGTAGTAGTTGATGCTAAAACTCGAGTTTGACCACTGACTAACTATGGCAAGTACAACCCTCTTGTTTTCTAAATGGACCAAAGAGTTTGCTAACTGGATCAAAATAACCACAAAGAAACATTGAGGTCATGTCAACTCTACCAAACAAGAGTAAAGGCTATCAGGTAAAGTTTTGGTGGAATTAAACAAGTTTTAATTTCTCTCAGACAAGACTGTTTTCTTAAGTCAGGGTTTGAGACAAAGACAGGGAGACAGTGGGGTTTATTTTTTTTTTCCTTTGAATTCAAATATTTTAAGGACATAGTTTCATAGTAACATGCAGAAACATTATTTTTTCTTTTTAAAATTTATTTTTATTTATATAAAAAGTCTTTTTATCCATGTAGCCTCCTGCTCCTCCTCCTTTCCCTCTTCCCAATCCTTCCCACTCAGCCATCAGCCACTCCCCTCCCCATCCCTGATGTAGGAATATCTTTCTGTATGCTGTGAATAAAGGACTGTTTTGACCATGGCAGGCACAGTAGCAGTAGGTGGGAAATTGAAGCATAGGTAGGAGAACGAGGGTTACTCAGACAGAGATTGATCCAGCCACCCAAGATTCAACATAGAAAGTAACACAGGTGAGCCATGGGCATGTGGCAAGACAGATTAATGGAAATGAGCTTAATTAAGATGAAAGAGCTAGATAGCAATATACCTGAGACACAGACCAAAACATGTAATTAATATAAGCATTTGAGTAGTTACTGGGGGGGGGGGGGAAAGGCGGCTGCAGGCAGGTCAGGACTGCAGGTCTGTGGTTCTGGATCACCAACTGGATGGGGTCAGAAACCTCTTGTTACACATACCCCTGTCCCTTCCCTCAAAAGGGCAATAAGTTCCAAAGTGGGCCAGTTCAGTGTGGTGCATCCACTCCAGAGAAGTCAGATTTCCTCATCCCGATATTAAGACTGGGTTAGGTGCAAGGAATGGGCTCCAAGGTACCAGCCCACACACAGAAACACAGTCTGATCCTACCACTCGAGGCTCTAAATACTGCCCATGCCAGTCAACATTGCCTGCCCTTGGAGGTCCTAGATCCTTTTCCCGATGGTTTCTCAGAGGCTGAGGATAGGGATTATGAGGAAAATTCCCACAGTGATGGGTGGCTGGAGCTCTAGGGAGCTCACCGAATCAAGACAGTGGGGTTTTTAAAACTTTATCTAGAAGGATAAGCAGGGGATGTACTCACTCATTAGTGAATTTTAAGCAAAAGCATTCTTTTTTTCTTTGAAAGATGATGGGTGAATAAAGTGACTTAACACACACATACACATACACAAAACAAAACAAAACTTCTGGTTTGCCGGTAGAAGGAATGCTTAGCATAAATTTGTGGTGACCATAGTGTATCTATAGGCATTAGCTGTGACCTACTGTGCTTTCTTCATCTGTAGCTGAGCCTAAAGTGGCTTAAGAAGCTTTAGATTTTATTTTTTATGTTTCATGTATTTTAGAGAAAAGAGAAGTTTTATTACCGTATGAGTTTTTTGTTATCTATTCTGAATGTTTTGCTATTTATATAATGTTTGATATTGATTTTCAAGAAACAATAAAAAATCTCAAGTTTAGGGAAGTTCCAAGGTTTGGAGGATTTTTTGGTTACATAGGAATTTAGATGAACATTTCAAAATTATCTGGCAGAACATCTTATCAGTAACTTGTGTGGAGCATCTTGTATAGTCTTAGTCAGGATGAAGAATTACAAAATCAAGGCCTTCCTGTCCTTAGCAAATATAAAACTAACCGATATAACCTTGCAAGATAATGATTTTCTATGGAGCAAATACTATCACCCGGGCCTACTGATATCACTCTAGTACTTAAAAATGTCCTACACAATACTGTAGCAACTCTTGATTTATCTGTTTCCATGGAATGCAAGGAGACATTTCTCATCTATCTAAATCAGGAACTTTCTTTCTGATGGGAATTGAAATTATGTCCTTATCAAAATACTACAGACTAGTTATTTATTAATGGTAGTAAATGAGAAAAATTTTATTCTACAGGAAAGCCCATTATCTGAATACTAATTACAGTCATGAGAGATTTTTAGTCATTTGAATCAGAGCTAAGGGTTTGAATATTAAAATAAGAGTAAAATAAAGCTATTTTCTATACACGTCTTGCCAGTGACACCATAACGTGTACATTGTAAGTCTCTGAATAAGATTGTAAGCATTTTTACTGGCCTTTCTTTTTGAATATCTACCTGTAGAAGGGACATTTCACTTTAGTTTCTTTAGTATAAATAGTTTTAGTATAAATGAAATTGCTCAGGGTATAGCCAAACTTGACTATCAGGGATGCTCGGTTTCTGAAGGGTATCTTATATACATCTTGTTATACTATTACTTTTCTTAAGAATGTTGAGTTCTTTAAACCTACTTCCCCACAGTCATGTTTTTATGAGATGGGAGTATTTGGTGAGACATTTTTAAGTCATGAAGACAGAACCCTTGTTAGTATAACTCGTCTCACAAAATTAGGTTAATGAAGTTTGTTCACTGGGTTCTCGTCTCCCCATCCTCCATCTTGCTGTAATGCATGTGTGTCCCACCTTATCTGAATTTTTCACATGGGTTCCAGAAGTCAAGCCCAGACCATTGGGCTTGTATGGCAAGCACTTTTTCCCCACTGAGCCATCTTGATGGTTTGTATTTTACTACTGTAAATAAAAAGAGAGCAAAGGAAATAATAGTAACTTCTTAGTTTCTTGTATTTTATTGTTTTTACAGTAACAGTCCTTGAAAACATCTTGAAACATTTCTCTTTCAAACTTTAGAAATAACATATTCTCCTTCTAATGCTTATTCCAATATTTTTAATTTATTGTTTACATATTTTGTTTGCTTTCATCTTTTCCTTTCCTGTTTCATCACTACTGATTTGATTAGGTTCCAGATCTGGTCTCCAATTCCAGCAATGTTGCTGTTTCCAGGCCAATCAGATGCTGTTCTTTCCATATAATTGCTCATCCAATAATGTGCACATTTCAGTTGGACCAATTATGCTAAAGGGTTAAATAGGTTATCTTTTAAAAAATCATCTTTTTTTTTCATATCCTGACCACATTTTTCTTTCTCATAATTTCCCAATATAGACAACTCTTTTTCTTTTATTATCGCATCTGTCTACCTTTTGTTTAATATGTCAATATTCAGAATATTTTATTCCCAATTTTACAGAGAAGACTGTGGTTGCTATTTCCTAAGTGATGGAAAGATAGTGGTCATGGTGGCTGCAGTGTCAGGGAGACAGGCAGAGGTATTTCAGAGGGGAAACCTTTGTTATCTGATAAATTTGGCCGTAGTTGTTCATATGTGTGACCAAGTAGGGTGCATGGATGTCCTCACTCTATAACCCTTTTCCTGTTCACAACTTTGTCAAGTGATTTAATGGGCAGTATATTTCCTTACTCTTTGAGGTTTGGTCTCATGATATGCTTGGATAAAAAAAGGAGTGTAACTGACGAATGGGATATCTTTACATTGTCCATCTTCTGGCTCTTCTGTGTAAAGCTCAGCTAAATTAGTGAGCCAGTTTCAAGGAGGCTCATGAACATCTTCATTTTATTGCCATATTTATTTATACTTCCTGTAATTAAACATGTTTTTATATTCTAATCAGTTTTATTTCTTCTATGGGCCTATAGTTATACTTTGCTCATTTCATCTCTGAATGCTTAATATCCTAAAAACCTGTGGACTTAGTAATATCCTCTTTTACTCTAGTATTAAGTTTCTGGCTCAGATATGAGGTCAGCAGGTCAGAACCTCAGTGGCCACAGACCTGCAGTCCCACACAGACACAAGACACATTAATTTTATGCTAATTGGCCTAGGGACCAGGCATATAGCTTGCTAACTCTTTACCCTTAAACTAACCCATGATTCATATCCTATTCAGCCATGTGGCTTGGTACCTTTTCTTAGAACAGAATTTCAGCTTCTTTCCTCTGCTTCTGCTAATGACTCATTCAGCTCTCTCTGGCATCTTTTCTATGTCTTCCTGTTCCCAGAGTTTTCTTAGTTTGGTAGCACTGCCCACACTTCCTGTCTGCCTTTGGCATTTAGGCAGGACAGTTACTTACAATATAGCAACATAATCCCACTAGATTTCCCATTTTTTTCTTTTTAAAACAAGAAAAACCCCAAACCTGATATCTTTTTTCCTTATTATCTATAACAACTTATAACCAACACTGTAAAAAACATCCATAATCCATTTTTGGGGAATATGGGCATACTTCTCTAGGATACTTCCTGCTGAATGAGGGTGCTGGCAATCTCACGGTGACCCAAAGAAAAATTTAGAATTATGGACAAGTCTTTAGTGAAGTAGTCATTAAGGCTAGGTCATCTCAGCCCTTCGGCTTGAAAATGCTTTGGATACAGAGCTTTGAAGAAACTGCAACACAGGTACTCTGAAATGTGAATCATCTGGACCATCTATTTTCACTGGAGACTTTCCAGGAGATCTTCCTTGATCAAACTTTATTTTCTTTAACCAGGATTAAATCTACAGCCTCTTATTTTCATGTAGAAATAAAAAAGAAAAATCTCTTCACCAAAATAGCATATTTTTTTATTTCAATTTTAAAGTCAACTCATTTACCAACTATATAGGTTGGATTAATTCAGGACATTTGTAATCAAATGGCTTTTAGGCGCTTTTACTATTTCATTTTCAGTCAAAAAACTTAAAAGACCAGACAATAATATACAGTATCCAGACATTCTTTGTATTTTCTATCTTGTTTTTTGAAATGCAAAAGCAAAGTTTATTGAAAATTATGAATCATGACAAGGCTCTTGGTCTGGCACACAAGTATGGCAATGTCCAGAGGAAGTATCTGGCCTTCTGCAAGCTGAGTTTTTAAAGGCAAAAATCACAAGGTTATACATCAATTGTATTTTTAGTGTGGATACAATTCTGATTATCTTGTCTTTTGGGGGGATTTTTAGATTTCCTTTGTTATCTCAGGTGGCTGTTTGCTTACCTCCTGAACTGATCCTGGGATATCACATGGATAATTAACTACTATCAGTCCCTAGGCTACCTACCTATCCTTTTTGTACTTTGACCTTGTCTCAAAACTAGGGTTAGGAACTTTTGTTGAAAAATGGAGATGCTTTTTCTGGTCTTTTTTTTTTTCTTTTTTTTTTGCTTTCTTGTTTAGTGTCCACTAATGAGTGAGTACATCCCCTGTTTATATTTCTGGGTTTGAGATACCTTGCTCAGGAGAATATTCTCCAAATCCATCCATTTGCCTGTGAATTTTAGGATATCATTTTTTCTTACTGCTGCGTAGTACTCCATTGTGTACATGTACCACAGTTTGTTAATCCATTCTTCAGTTGAGGGGCATCTAGGTTGTTTCCAGGTTCTTGCTATTACAAATAATGCTGCTATGAACATAGTTGAGCTAATACCTTTGGAGTGTGACTGTACATCTTTAGGGAATACACCCAGAAGTGGTGTATCCCTGGGGAGATTGATTTCCAGTTTTCTGAGAAACCACCATACTGCATTCCAGAGTGGCTGAACAAGCTTACATACCCACCAACAAAGGAGGAGTGTTCCCCTTGCTCCACATCCTCTCCAGCATAGGCTGTCATCTTTGTCTTTTATCTTATCCAATCTGACAGGTGTCAGATGGTATCTCAAAGTTGTTTTGATTTGCATTTCTCTGATGGCTAGAGATGTTGAGCACTTTTTCAAGTGCCTTTCAGCCATTTGTAATTCTTCTGCTGAGAATTCCCGATTTAGTTCTGAACCCCATTTTTTGATTGGGTTATTCAAAGTTTTGGGCTCTAGATTCTTAAGTTCTTTATATATTTTAGAGATCAATCGTTTATCACTTTTAGGATTGACGAAAATCTTTTCCCATTCTGTAGGTTGTCATTTTGTCCTATTGACAGTGTCCTTGGCTTTACAGAAACTTCTCAGTTTCAGGAGGTCCTACTTACTGATTGTTGTTCTTAGTGTTATGTCCTCCTTTTCATTTCTGATTTTGTTGATTTGGATACTGTCTCTCTGCTTTTTGATTAGTTTGGATAAGGGCTTATCTATCTTGTTGACTTTCTCAAAGAACCAACTCTTTGATTCATTGATTCTTTGTATTGTTCTTTTTGTTTCAATTGTATTGATTTCAGCTCTAAGTTTGATTATTTCCTGCCATCTACTCCTTTTAGGTGAGTTTGCTTCTAAGTGCTCTAAGGCTTTCAGCTGTGCTGTTAGTTCTCTAGTGTGAGATTTCTCTAGGTTTTTCATATAGGCATCTTGTACTATGAATTTTTCTTTTAATACTGCTTTCATTGTGTTCCACAAGTTTGGGTACATTGTGAATTCATTTTCATTAAATTCTAAGAAGACTTTAATTTCTTTCTTAATTTCTTCCTTGACCCAGATGTGGTTCAGCTGAGTGATGTTTAGTTTTTATAAGTTGGTAGGCTTTCTGTGATTTTTGATTTTGTTGTATACAAACTTTAGGCCCTGGTGGTCTGATACAAGGAATCATTTCCATTTTTTTGTATCTGTTGACATTTGCTTTATGACCAATTATATGGTCAATTTTAGAGAAAGTTCCATGAGGAGCTGAGACATATGTATATTCCTTTGCATTTGGATGGAAGCTTCTCTAAATATCTATTAAATCCATTTGCATCATAACCTCTGTTAGATTCCTTATTTCTCTGTTGAGTCTGTGTCCGGTTGATCTATACAGGGGTGAAAGTGGGGTATTGAAGTCTTCCAGTATTAGGATGTGAGAATTGATGTGGGATTTGAGCTTTAGCAGTGTTTCTTTTACATAGGTATGTGCCCCTATATTAGGGACATAAATATTCAGGATTGAAATCTTATCTTGACCAATTTTTCTTGTGATGAATAAGTAATGATCAACTTGATCCCTTTTAATTGCTTTTAGCTTAAAGTCTACTTTGTTAGATATTAGGATGACAACCCCAGCTTGTTTTTTAGGACCATTTGACTGGAAAATCTTTTCCCAACTTTTTACTCTGAGCCTGTGTCTGTCTTTGTGGTTGAGGTGTGTTTCTGGTATACAGCAGAAGGATAGCTTCTGTTTTTGTATCCATCATGTTAGTGTATGTGTTTTTACAGGTGAGTTGAATCCATTGATATTAAGTATATTAGTGACCACTGATAGATATTTCATGCTATTTTTGGTGGTAACTTGTATGTATTTCCTTTTTCTGGGCTATTCTTCTATGGGATTATTGATTGTTTTTGCTTTCATAGCTGTATATGGGATCCTTAGGTTGGAGTTTTTCCTCTAATGCTTTCTGGAGGGCCGAATTGATAGATAGGTATTGTTTCAGTCTGACTTTGTCATGAAATATCTTGTTTATTCCATCTATGGTGATTGATAATTTTGCAGGATATAGTATTCTAGTTTGGCAACCATGTTCTTTTAGTGACTCTATAACTTCTGACCAAGCCCTTCTAGCTTTTATTGTTTCCTTTGTATCATCAGGTGTTATTCTGATGGGTCTGCCTTTATAAGTAAGTTGGCCCCTTTCTTTTGCAGCTCTTAATTTTTTCTTTGTTCTTTATGTTTTGAGGCTTGATTATTATGTGGCGGGCTAACTTTTTTTTGGGGTAATATATATTTGTTGTTCTGTAAGCTTCTTGTATCTTTATAGGTATTTCCTTCTTCAAATTAGAAAAATTTTCTTCTATGATTTTATTGAATACACTATCTGTGCCTTTGAGCTGGTATTCTTTTCCTTTTTCTATTTGTATTGTTCTCAAGTTAAGTCTTTTAATTGTGTTCCCAGATTTCCTGAATTTTTTCTGTTATAGTTTTTTTTGTCTTAGTATTTTCTTCTATCTTTACATGGCCTTTTAAAACTCTATTTCTTTAAAGTACTTTTTCTAACCCTTTTTTCTTTTTCTTTTATCTCTCAAGTCTATGTATAATTTTTAACTCACTGTCAACCATTTAGGCTTTTTTTTTTTTTTTTTTTTTTTTTTTTTTTTTTTTTTTTTTTTTTTTTTTTTTTTTTTTTTTTTTTTTTTTTTTTTTTTTTTTTTTTTTTTTTTTTTTTTTTTTTTTTTTTAAATCTGTCTTTACTGTGTATCTCTTATTTCTTATCATTTTCTGTTTCTGACTATACCTTTTCTTGGCTAGGGTAGCTGACTCCACCCAGCTTTCTCTATCTCTTTCTGTTTCTCACCATACCTTTAGTCTTACAAGGGGTGGCTAAGGGTTAAAGACTTTACTAGAATAACTGACTCCACCCAGCTCTCTTTATTTCTTTCTGTTTCTGATCATGCCCTTAATCTGCTAAGGGGTGGCTATGGATTAAATCCTTGGCTCCACCCAGCTCCTAGTCTACTTTCATATAAGATACCTTTTTAGTAGAAGTACTGGTCGGACCCACAGTTACCACTCTGGGAAATTTTAGGGTCCATATAATAACCAAGTAAAACACTACTGTCTGCTGCTGATTAACTCCATTTAAGTACTTGGCAGCAGGGCCTCTTCTAATATTCACAAGCATTTTGCCTCTAAGGCTGAATTAGAATTACCTTGCCTCTGCTTGCCTCCAGCAAACAGAGAGACCCAAGAAAACGCTGCTGATACTAAGTAGAAGTCTTTGACTCTGTTTACTTTTTTGTCTTTATAAACAGAAAGTTTAAATACATCATTTACAATCTTTTGCCTAATCTTGGCTCTTGTGAGACTCTAGGAACTGACCATGTTGCAGTTTGAGTTGCATGCAGCAAACACACCATTTTGTAATTTAATCCCATACACCACCCAGTCTCTTTACCATGACTCACTTGAGAGACACAACTTGGAAGTGGCTTTCTGCTCCATTTCTGTGCTCTAGACTGTTTTAAAACTTTCTATGGGTATTTTTAAGTGGATGCTTTATGTGGGTATATTTTACCCCCATTGGTAAAAATTTGCTTGGGAAAAAAAATCTGATCATTATTAAAAACTTGTGTTGTCAACTTAAATTTAAGTTTATAAAAATTTTTTATTATGCAGATGTCAGCTTTACAGTATGTTTGTCAATGTCATGTTATAGCATTAACTGAACTTTTGTATAATTAAATTATTGATTTCTTGGACTCTGAAAATAAAAATTCACTCCACTAGGAGATAAGCTTAATATTAAAATGCTTGGGAGTATTCTAAAATTTGTGATCCCATGCCTAATATAGTCAGCATATTATAGAAATAGTTTTTATATCAATAGAAGTATTTTTTAATCCTACAAGATCTACAGTATTTCAGGTTGATAAATATTTATCTTGAATAGAGAAAGACTGTCATAATAATTATAATTTAGGGGTACTCTGAATTCACTCATGTGTTTCAACAAAAAAGTACCTTCAAGTTATTTTCTAGACCTCAGGGGATTTGCTTGATATTTGCCTTACATTTTGTTTTTGTTAATGTTTTGAATATTGCCAATATATTTCTTAGACTCACCAAGTTTTATGTATAATATTTTCTTTGTCTTTATGTCTGTTATTTCAAACTACATACAAATGCTCACACAAAGGCACATAACATCATAATTCAGAAGCTAAGGTTGACTTTAATGTAGATCTTAAATGAACTAAACTTATCAATAAACAAAATTAAATGTAGATAATTATCAAGAAGTGAAGCTTGGAAAGTTCTTGCCCCTCCTCACTCTATAATTTCCCCCTTTTTGTGGTCACAGTGGTTAAGAGCACAGCTGGGGAGGAAGATGTGGATGGGGAAGGCAACTGACTCCTTGCACGTGGCTGCCCAGATGTGGTATTTCTCAGGGATGGGGCGCCAGCTCCTTCTGAACAGCTTAGCTTGCCTTTTTATTGAAAATAATGATGAAGTAGCAAGTTGACTAATGAAACATGTTTATTCATTCTTTCCTTTGATATTGTGTTTAGCAAGAAATACAAACTACAGTAATTGTGATCCCCAATGCCATAATACTTAAAGTCCTTACAAGGACCACAAAACAATTATCATTACAAATTGGTGTAGAGCTGATTGAAATTAGCACAAAGTGGATAGGGATATACAGATCAGCCAAATCCTGATCTATAAGAACATACTCTTTCAGAAAAGATCATATCTGAGATGTGACTCTGAAAGTTCAGGGGAAATGAAGAAAGGCTGCAGACTGGACTAAGTACAATGAACTTCTAGAGATGGACAGATCCTGATCACAGAATCAAATGCACAGAACAAAGAGGCTCTGAAGATATGATTACAGTAAAAATATTGAAATGGAGAGATTCTTTTATCTAAATGAATTTAATATATTGATATCAGTTCTTTATATATTCTTGCACATGAAGGTTGTAAAATTGTTATTGAACTTTTACTTACTATTTTGTGTGTGTGTGTGTGTGTGTGTGTGTGTGTGTGTGTGTGTGTGTGAGTTCATGTGCACTATGTGCATGCAGGAACTCCAGAAGTCAAATGAAAACATCAAATGCCATGGAACTGAAGTTACAGGCAGTTATCAGTTACCACATAGGTGCTAGAAACTGAATTAAGATCTTCTGCCAGAACAAGTGTGGTTAAATGCTGAGCCATCTCTCCATCCCCCTGTTGAAGTTGTTAAAGCAATGCTTCCTTTGAAAGCACACCCAGGCCCTGTAGGGCAAATAGCAACACGTAAATCACATCCTTCACTGCAGACTGCCATCAGCTGTCATTTCAACCACTCACTGAGTGAATCATGACTATCCTTATTGTTTGAAAGACATTGGCATTTCCATTAAGACTTAGCTGTGAGTACACCCTGTACAGCCAACCACTTCTGCTAAAAGACATGGAAACTCACAAAAGACAATTGCAGTTGTCCTCACTTGTTTAAGGCAAGAGAACTTGTTTTGTTGTATTTAGGGAGCAGACAAATTTTGAATACACAAAGAAAGACAGCTTTTGATCTAAGAGAGCTAGTTTGAAAATTCTGAGGACTTAATAACTGTACATTGCAAAAAATGTTGAAAAGATTGGGTGGCTGAATGATATCAGAAATTCTAAGGATGACAAATACTTTTTTTTTTTTTAAAAAGATGAAACTCTGTTCAATCATTTTGAAGTTACTTCTCATTTTAGAGAAATAAAAATATTAAAGGGAGTAGTTTGTTGATCAGTTTATTGGTGAAATTATGACTATGTTCTAGGAAGAATGGTCCTGGCCTTGTAATGTGTTACAATCTGAATGCTGGTATCCTCCTCACAGTCCATGTTGACATGTGAACCTCTTTTGTGATGGAAGTGGGATCGAGGTGCACAGTGAGAATCCAGTGCTACTTCACTGAGAGCCTTCATCAGAACACTACCATGCTGACACACTCCCAGTTTCTAAAATGGAAAGAATTGAGTTTGTGCTATTTTTAGGCTACTCTAACCATTGTGTTTTAATAGAGTAGCTTAAATGGACCAAGATACCACAGAATATACAAATATGTTTAAATTAAACATTCAAGATAAATATGTTATTTTTATAAGAATGTAATTTCTCTGCCTTTTTGACATAACTGTCAACACATTACTGCCACCATCTGAGACAGTGATGACTATATTAGTTACTATACTTGTGCATTCCCCTGCACACTTTCCTTGCAACTCCATGGCTCACTATGCTTTTCTTATGTTGAGAAAAATTCCTGTGTGATCTCCAGGCTCAGTTATCTGGCATGTTCTAGAGTCTTACATTACCATATGAAATGTGACTTTGATATTTTCCTTGTTTGTATTGTATTCCATCTATCCTTTACCTGTTTATTTTTTAACAACTTAAAAGTTATTATTTTATATGTGTGTGTGTAAGTTTTGTTTACATGTATGTCTGTATCACATGCATACCCAGGGATGCCAAAGTAGGGCGTTATATCACTGGAAATGGAGTTACAGAAGTGCTGAGTCACCATATGGGTACTGGGAATTAAACTTGGGTCCTCTGGAATGAAAAACAGCCAGTGTTATGAAATGCTGAGTCATCTCTCCATTCTCTGTACCTGGTTTTGTTGTTCTTTCCTTCAATCCTAACAGCAGAATCTCCCTTGTATGTTGGGGAAGTCCCCCCCTACCCTGCTTTGTAGAAACGCCTGCCTCTTACTGTACATCTAAATGTCAGTTGTTAGTTGCTTTCTTTTTCTTTTTTTAAAAAATTTATTTATTTTTTTTTAAGGATTAATCACAAACGGCAAATTCTAAACCAAATTAAACAAGAAAAGGAAGACCTACTTCAACAAACATTATAAGATATAAATGAAATTCCTGAAAATTATAAGGACATACATTATAAATTTTTTTTGATAAATTGAAGATTCTGAAGAAAACTGGTGAGTTTTTAGATAGCAAAATTAAACCTAAATTCAATGAATAATTTTAACAAATGCACACTTTGTAACCTTGAAATATTTAAAAAAATACTAATAAAATACTCCATGCTAAAATTAAAAAACAGTAATAACAAAAACAAACACAAGAAGATATGAACTTACTACCAAATTCTACTATAACTTAAAGAACTATGACAAATATATCATATTATTCCATAATACTTAAAAACATAAACCAAGCCTTTAAAAGTTACAAAGACAGTGAAACCCTGATATTAATCATAGTTAGTTATTTTCTTATCTATTACTATGGCTCACAAAAGGGCCAAGCTTGCTGCTGTCAGCCACAGACTCTAGCTCTGCTTTACTTCAGCAGTCTGTGATATGAAGTTGCTGGGTATCATTGTTATGATTCCTCAGGAGGAAGTGACCCAAGTGAAGTAACTATTTTCAATTTCTAGAATTCTGAATCACAGAGATACAGAGAGACCCCATGGTCTGCAATACTGGCTATTTACCCTTTCAGATGTTCTGTGATTCATCCAATATTTTTACCAAACTCTCTTTGAAATTAATTTCTTTTGCTAAATACTAAGGAACTTGACTAATATCTTGTCACAAAACATTAGTGTGCTATTTTAATACGACTTTATATTTTTTCTCCATGTAGCTGAGAGCTTACAGTATCTAATTCCATTGTTTAGTGGCTAGCATAATGTAAAAGTAATGCAGTATGGCTTCTTAACAAATTGCTATTATTAGCTAATTATTGAATTGATTAAAAAAAAACTCTCTCTGGAAATCCTAATCCATTACATGACCTAAGAATGCTTGCTTTCATTAGCTAAAGAAGCTTGTGCTTAACTGTAGAAATCTATTCATACATAGTTGTCACAGAAGACCGTGCAGCTGTAAAAGAATTCTTAGCATTTAATATAATGTGAAATAATAACACACACCTTACATTTTTCTACGTAGCAGCTCTACACACTACTAATAATGCATTTGAAAAGTGCACAGTCAACCTAGACAACTTTTGACAACTGTAGTGAATGCTGGATATTTTAAATAAGACCAGAGAAAAACTGCTGGGCTCACACACACAAAAAGGTCACCTGAGCTATATCAATTCCAGGTTTCCTACTATATAGTTCTTAATATTTTTGACAGGTCCAAATATTAGCTCTGAAAAAAACCCACAAGTATGCACTTCTGAAATAGTTTATACTTAGATTTAAAGACACAAATTCCCACAGAAGCCTCAATGAAGACAGAGGCAAAGGCTTATAGAAAATAAAATGACTAACTGGAGATTCCCTGGATCCAAGAATAGCTGATTGACTAAATTAGATGCCAAATTTCATTGTTTTTTTTTTTTTTCACATTACTTGGAAATAGCAGTTGACATCTCTGTTTTGCATATTATCTCTGAACAAGAGTTTTGGTTGTCCTTAATGAAATCTAAGAGTGAAATTGGCAGAACCAATCAGTCATGTTACATTACATGTTGTTCCTGAATATATAATTAAGCATTAGCAGCAGCTGTGGTTACATGAATATAAAACAGAGATTTAATACATGATCAGACAGACACACCAAATTCAAATAGCCAATGTCAACACTGAAACAGAAGATTTTAGTTCTAAGGAACCAAATGGTGTCCTTCAGTTACTTCTTGTTTTCTTCAGGAGATTGGCCTTGCACACCAGGGATACAAAGTTATGGTTTACTATCATAAATTAACATTTGAATATGAGCAACTTACCTATCTTTTTGTGTATTCATGAGCTTAGTTTCAGCTGGGTTACTCATTGAAGTGTTCATATCCCCAGCCTACATATAGTTTAGGCAACATTCCAGGTTTCAGAACTTGGGGTAGTTTGTAATGGTATCTACACACAGAGGAGGGCTATTTTTTCACTCACTGGTTAAATGTCACACTGTTGTAGATTGTCCATAGCTCCATCTATGGTCTCATATGGAGGCAAATGGATAATAGCAGCAGGAGGATCATGGTCTTCATAACTTTGGAACTTCTTGTTTCTAACTTATTGCTTCTAGGATTTTTCTTTTTCTTTTTCAAAAATAAAATCAGATGAGCTTGTTTTTTTTTCCTATTTCCTTTGACATATGTTTATAGCACTTCACATCCATAAATAATTTTGTTCTCTACTTTCTTCCTTATAGCCACTTTAGTTAAATTGACCGCATATCCACATATTTCTGAGAAAGACCCAGTTTATGCTTACTGTTAATTATCTGTGACTTTTCCTTTCCAAAATGGCCCATGGTGTATAATTACTTAGTGGTGATGCTTAACACTCAAGAAAAAACAGGTTCACGGCAAGGGAAGGCTGAAGATAAAATGCATGCCTTACCTGCTGTTGAAAGGAAAACTTAGACAAATTACTTAAAATCTTTACTCTCAACCTCAGCATCTACGGTAAAGAGTATAGCAATAATAATGGAGGAATCCACATTGCCACATTATTGTGAAGACGAAATGAGAACAACTGTGTAGAGTGCTGTATATATGGTAAGCCTTAATAACAGAACTGCTGATGTTAGTCTTTTGTTCTTCTATCCTTTCTTTCTACACTCATCACATTCTTCTGTCTTCCCAATGCTCTTTATTTGAGTTTTTGCTCATGTTTTGTAACCAAGTCATCTGAATTCTTAGGACTGAACCAACAAGATAGAAATAGAAGCTGCCTGTTTTATGCAAATGTTTCAGAGCTAGGAGATCAAAATGATTTCTCAGAATGCTGATGATGTGTAGCAAGATTGCATTGACTTCATCTTCTGTGAGCTATGAGATAGCATAGGCATTCTAGATTTTCCATTCTAGTGGTCATTCAGTTTGTCATGGAAGGGTCTTAGTTTTCTCATAACTCATTTGTATTGGTAAAAACTAGACATGGTGACATATGCTTCTTCTTGATTCAGTACTGAAGAGGTGGGAATGGGCTGCCTCTGAGATACTGGTATCAGGAGTCCTGACTGGAGAGGAAATGGCTGAGGGATGATGTTATTTGCATTGCCAGTACTTGGCAGCAAGTCTTGATACACATGAAGCCCATTCCTGTCACCATCTCCGTCATCAGAGGAAGGGGATGTAGAGGTATCACATGTACTCAGATTTGTAGTCAGGAATCTCAATGGTGGCTCTCTTCTTGCAGTTTCTGGTGTGCTGACTGAAATCTCAGACAGCCAGTTTGGACTGTGGAAATCTGCTCCGCGTCCCTGCTTCTCCAGCTCCTCAGGAGGAGGATCAGGTTGTGGAGGATAAATATTTTGCAGAAAGCTTTCTACTTCATCTCTGGATTGGATGTTATTCACCTCATGAATCTGGCAGTCCAGAAAACTTTCAGGATTAAAGCTCACATTCAAGTTCTGTAGAGAAAGCCGGGAGCATTAGTGGTTGTGGAAAAAGGCCCTATCATACATTTGGTTCAGTGAAACAAAAGAAGCTTAAGAAGCTCATGGAAATTTACAATGCAATGCTTGAAAAATTGCCTGCTAGCTCTTCAGTAGGCTTTCCTTCTGCCTAAACTGTAATAGTCCAGGTTTGAATTAAACACCTTGTGTCCCCATTCCCTGACCTAGGTGTCTCAGCTTCAATTCCAGTATCTTATAATAAGACTCAGCTATGTAATACATAAAAAGCCGAATGTTGAGTTTCAATTTTCCATTGTCTTGAATGTTCTTAGACTAAGAGATCATTAGTATGGTATTTCTCTGCTGCAAACACTTACCTTTTTTGGTTTCTTACATAGTTGTTCCAGAGTTTTCTTATGATCAGGAAGACTGGGCCAAACAATAGGTTTAATCCTGAAAGCAAAGAACATTTGTAGACAAAATAAATGGAAGAGGGAGAAGGGACAGAAATGCATGGTTCTTCTTATTTCATTTGTGAAAACGGTTTTCTGGGACTGATTCTGCTACTGTTAGGTAGCAACTGCAGACACGTATCTTTTTCTGTGGACAGTATCACACTTGATTAAAGGAGAGGCTAGAACAGAACTCATTGCCATTAGTCTATTGCGAATAAGACACTAATTATGAGAGTGCGGTTTGCAGCCATGTAGTATTGATGTATATACGGAGCTAAAACCTGGTGACCTTGTCTTTTCTGTTCAGTGTTGGTATTTGATATAGGATGTCTTTCTGTGTGTTGTGATTGTCACTGGATAAAAAAGAAACTGTCTTGCCTTAGGCCAGGCATCTTGGAAGGAGGCTGGAAATCTGGACATAGATGAAGGGGAAGGAGGGTGGGTTCAGGGGAGATGCCATCATGATCTAGCCACCTGAGAAGCAAGTTGTAAAGAAATAACAGGTAAACATAGGCCACATGGCAGGAAAGTTTAATGGATATGAGCTGAGTTAAGATATAAGAGCTAGCTAGTAATATGTTTGAGCCACTAACTAAGCAAAATAAAAATAATATAAGCTTTTGTGTTATTATTTAGTGTTAAGGGTCTGAGGGTTGGGATCACAGTCTGGACAGGCCAGAAACTTCATATTACAGATATTGTCATCTTATTCGTTCTTTTTACTGAAAGTAACTTTTGCTTTAATTCTATTGGAGTGGGAAATGTGTTTTAAGATATTCAAAGAAATTCTTTTAAGGTAACAGTTTTCAAATTAGAATACGTTTTGTCACTTGCCTCCTTAGTACAGTAGGCAGTGTGTCAGTCTCATAGAATACTTTTTGTCCTGGGAATATATGTCCCTATGCTGAGGGCATCTTCCTAGAACACAGAGTAATTTAATAGTGCATGACTTTATCACAGAGTAGCATCCAAAAATCTTTTGGTTCCTGTGAAGAAAGACATGACATCAAATATACTCCTCATTAGAATAAGTAGTTTCTTCTCTGCTCTTTAGGAGGCTGTAGGTAAAATGTCAATAATTCTTATTTGAAAGGCAAGAACCTAGGAAGATGTTTCAGTAAATAAATTTCTTGCTATACAAGTATGAAGACCCAAGAGTTCAGATACTCAAAGATGATGTGTGACATGGTGGAGACAAGCAAATACTCAGAGTTTACTGACAAGTTAGTCTGACTGAATCAGTGAGTTCCAGGTTTAGTGAAAGATTCTGTCTCAAATACAAGGTGAAAAATGAGTAAAACAATCAATGTTGAGTGTTGGATGCCTTTAGGCCAGCATACATGAACATATACACAGACTGACACACACTGAGAGAGAGAGAGAGAGAGAGGGGGGGGGTTCAGGTTGAATGGTGAGGAGAGAATTAATATTTGGGGAATAATGCTTGTCTTACATTTAGTTTATATATTTTGCTTCTCAAATTATCTATATAAAATTGACTAGGATCTAAGAATAGGAGGAAGCATACTTGCCACTTTAAGTCCTGAAATGTCAAGTCTCCCTTTAAAATTTTCTAAATCAATAACTGGGGCCTGAGTCCTGCTTTTCTTGAGCTTCACACAATCACTCTCATGATTATTAAAGAAAAATCACCTTTTCTTCCATAGCACACAGGCTAAGAAGACCAACAAAACCACAGAGAAAAAACTCAGAATGCTGATGCTTGGCAAGACTGGATCCCATCTCCCTGGAATAGAAGGAGAGATAATAGTTAGAATCCAGTAAAAAAAAATAATAATGTGGAGGTATATAGGGTAGATGTTTAGGATGGCTTCAGTTTACTTGGTGACACAATCTCATCTATTGTTTCTTGGAAATAGTTCTTTGATAGACAGGAATAGTGGCACTACTCTGGGTGAACATAATAGGAACATCAGACACTTGTAATGTAAAGATGGCTTTTCATGATGGCCCATAAACCCCTATTCAACTGTCAATACCCAAAGAAAGAAGTCTAAATAAGAGTTGAAGATATGAAAGTTCTCCTTGAAGCTACAGAAAGTTGCAGAATGAGAGAGAAATGAAGCTGGTATGGCAGGAGTAAGCTCCTTCCTCCTGAATAAAGTTCGGTTCCGTGGAGGCACTTTGGCCACTTTCCTGGGACACGTCCTCTGTTTTTTCTGGATATTGGCATTTCCCATACCCTACAGCATCTTATACTGGCAAAAGTTTGAAGTAGGTAGTCATACTGGCCTGCTCACTTTCTATTAGCAAAGATATTACCTAGAGGGGCCATAGACATAGACATGATCTGTGACAAAGATAGAAATGCTGGTGGGTAAGGAGTTCCAACAGATTTATTAGTAGACACAGGAGAACCTGAAACAGCGGCATCAAAACAGTCTGTATCCTTATCAGGTACTATTTGGACCAGCTCCCATTGCTCTTTTTCTAGAGAAGCAGCAAAAGAGGCAGGCAGAGCATTCTTCAAAGAAAGTGGGAAAAGGGTTCCAGCGCCTAGACTTGTTATTTACATCAATCTCCTAAGGATGGGACAGGGACTCTACAGCCTATGCTTACCTGAACTCCTGGGATCTGGAGTTTCTAGGAGAGAACTTGGAGTTTCAAAGGTAGAACTTTGGCTCCACTCACTCCAGAAGCCTTTATAGTATTTGGAATCGGGGATGGATCGGACTTTGATTTCATACACTGCTTTAGGTTGTAGCTTCCGCTCTAGAATTGTTGTCCTTGTATTCGATAAATTTACATGCTAGAGTTAAAAAAAAAAAAAAACAAGTTGTATTACAGGCTGTAAAGGACATAATGCCTAGATCTCTCAACTGACTTTGATACAAACTCTTTCAGTTGTGTTACTACTCTTTTGAAATTCTATTTCTTAAATGAAGAAGTTCAACTATGCGATAAGGGGCATGTACAAATGATACCAAGAGTGGCCAAAGAGAACGCCAATTGGATCTGGATCCTCAACTGGATTACAACCTCCCACTTTGGAGAATATGACCCACTCCTAGACTCAAATTATCTCTCTCATTCCAGTATCTTTTTTGTGTTGTTCTTTCTGTAACAGAACTTGCACCATGGGGAAACAGAGGGTGCACTAGTGAACAGCAATCATTTCCTTCCCGAAAGATAACATTTTACACTGTGCATAACAACAAAGACATAATGAATTTCCAATACTTTGTTATTTTAAAGAAAAAGATGTTATATAAGTTTTATAGACAGAATCTACTATGTGATTATATTTATATTTGCTTGCCTCTGTTATTTGAATTCATATATTTCTTATTTATGACAATTTTCTAAGTCTTCTGTCCATTTCTTTTTATTTGTCTCTAACTTTGTGATTTATTAAAATTTTTGTGTCAACAGAGCATCTGTTAGCAGTTGTATGGTAACAATAGTAATTTTTGATATTACTTAAAATTGTGTTTGTATGTACTGATGTAAATAAACCTCCAGGAGAGGGTAGATATTTAATTTATTTATTTTAAATGGACAATATGCTGATTGTCTTGGCATAATTTATTCATAATCCTTCTTCCTTCTACTAATGTTACTTTTTCCACTGATGGCATCTTCAAGTGACTGATGAGAGAAGGCAGGATGAAGGCCATCCAGTTTGTAGATGTGTGTAGAGTTGGCAGAAAGAAGAAACAGACAGCTTAGTCGGGAAAAGCACATCTGTAAGTAGCCTCAGCCAGCTGCAGAGAAATACAGATGATCTGGGCATTGAGCATAAGGAAATATTCTTTTATTCTTGAGAAAGAGAAGTCATTTATTGGGGGGGAACCCACCCAAAAGGTATCTATGTGACATGGGGAGGACTGAGGTTAAGGTAGCAGCTTGTAAAAAACCTGACTACCCAGGATACAGTGTTTCTCTCTCAGCTCATCTCCCAATAGATGGTAGGAACAGTAAGCTCATTTCAACCTCAGCGGACTGTAAAGAAGTCAACTGAACATCCTGAAAGTAAAGAGTGAATAACAAATTGCTCCTTATGTGATAGAAACTTTAGGTATTAAAATAAAAAGGAGACAGAGGAGTCTTCTGCTCCTTCTTCTGCTGGTCTCCTGCTGCCTCCAAAATCTTAGAGGAAAAAAAAAAAAAAGCATGATTACTTCTTGACTACACCACGGAGAGCCACAACTTTTCCTGATTAGTCCATGAACTACAGGAGATGAGGATCAAGTTTGTCTGAGCATTTGTTCTTATTTAAATCCAAACCATAAAGATAAAATAAAGGAATTTAGATGACAATGAGTTGAGAAAGAGGCAGTAGCTATGGGGTCTTGAGTGAGCATGCTTCACCTGGGAGGCTCTCTGAGGAAAGAATTAAGTTCTGAAAACAAAGCATGATGCTATTTATTTTATAAACACAATTGATCTACATTACCGTCCAGTTATTTTCGCCCCTTTCAGGGCGGTAGGCCATGTCATGCATTAAATGTTTCACATACTTCTTTTTTGAGTGAGATGTATTAAATGTCACCAAGAAGTCATTTGCTTCTTTTCGATGAACTACTTCTAGGCCAAAAGGAGCCTCAGGCTTAACTGGAAAGAAAAAGAAATGAGGGGTTTTTTGATTTTTCTTTTTCTTTTTTGTTTTTTGCTATTCTGAATGTTTTGCTTTTTTAAAGTTTGATATTGATTTTCAAAAAAATAAAAAAAAACTAAAAGTAGTTAAAAAAAAAAGAAGGAAAAATATGAAAGCTGTGCATAGAGCCAAAAGGAACATAAGGACAATGACATTTTTTCTCACATTTTTTCACATTAAGATGTAATTATATCATTTTACTGTTTCCTGTCCTCCCTCCAAACCCTCTCATATGCCCCTTGCTCTATTTTAAATTCATGACCTCTTTTTTTATTAATTACTGATATCGACATTTTGTAGAGGCCCTTCTGTTCTAAAACCCACTCTGGAGCTTTTTATGTTAGAAGTTGATCATTCTCAAAGCCAAATCTCTTTTTGCCTTGATTCACATGCAGACATCATTGCCAGGCTTCCTGTGGCTGGTATGGCCTACTGAGTGTTGTGAGTACTTAGAGCTGTACCAGTTCCAATTTTGGCCTCCAAATACTCCCGTGTATAATTCCCATCTTGGTCCATTTCTATACTCCAACTCCTTTAAAAAAGATAATTGGGTCTCAGTGTGGAGGATTCCTAAATGTTGCTTAGGGCAACAATGGTGTGTGTGAAAAACAAACTCAGATTATATGTTCACACACACACACACACACACACACACACACACACACACCCACCACCACCACCACCACCACCAGAATACTAGAGTATATGTTACCATGAGCTCCAAACTAAGAGAATTTCAAGGCTAGAGCTGGGACCACTGACATCATCTCAGATGCATGGATGTACAGAGTCTTCCCCCAGGCCCTGACTAATAAATTCCAGAGTGGCCTCCAGATTTCCTCCGCTGTCAGCTGTAGTTAAATTAGCCTATTTTTCCATAAGCCTCTGCCTTCTGTCTCCCTCATAGACTTGTTGCTCAGAAACAATATGCTCTGTAAGACACACTGGAGGGAGAAAGCTTTTATACTAAGCCACACAGATCTAGAGAAAAGTATTGATTTTCTAGTAAAACATCTGGGTCAGGCTATAGGTTTACCTTTGACCTGAGACAATTTTGCCAATATACTTGGAACAAAGAAGGAAGGCAAGAAGCAGGACCTTCAACCTTAGGGGCTAGGGAAATATCTTAATTAGGATTTCTATTGCTGTGAAGAGACACCATGGCCACAGTAATTCTTACAAATGAAAACATTTCGGTGAGGAGGCAGCTTACAATTCAGAGGTTCAGTCCATTATTATCATTGTGAGGAACATGACCATATGCAGGCAGACATGGTTCTGGCTATATCCAGATCAGAAAGCACCAGGAAGTGGTGTGTTTCACTGGGAGTAGCTTGAGCATAGATGACCTCAAAGCCCACCTCCACAGCGACTCATTGCTTCCAACAAGACCACACCTACATCTACTCCAACAAAGTCACACCTTATAATAGTGTCACTTCCTCTGGGGTTCATTTTTTCCTCAAGCTGCCACAGAGGACTTGATGACAGGGAAGTGAGGGAGAAAGCTGTAGGTAGCTAGGGTTCTGGATCTAGGACTCAGTCAGGAGCATTTAGTTTAAATTTGTGGAAATGGTAATTGAATGAATGAATGCCTCCCAAGGAAGTAGGAGAAAACAATCCTATGAAAAGCATCCTATCATGTTATATTCCACTTGCTCAGGAATGCAATTACTTTCCTTTGCCCTCACAAAGACCACAACACCCCTTTCACAGGGCCCTGTCCTAAGAGCAGTGAAAACTCTGGGTTTTCTCATTGTTGCTCACATAAAAGGTTAGTCTTGTGGTCTCCTGTGGGAGATGAAACATGGTCCTTGATGAACATTAGGCATTTGGGAGTTGGGACCATGGATGTGGCAGATATCCTGAGATGCTGTGGGAGTGTTCTCAGTCCTCCCATGACTACAAAGCCTTGTGTGCTGAGATTGCCGTATACAAAGTCAATGGACTTTTGCCCATTGTTGCAGGGTTTTCTCAGAGGATCAAGGATTGTTACTTGCTCTGCTCACTCTCCAAGAGAAATACCATTTTAGTATAAATGATGAAACTTTAAGTAGGATGTCTTTGTGCTGTGTACAGAATGAGCACTGATCTATAGAAACCTCACATCTCAATGAATAAAAACTATTTTCCTCATGTTCCAAACTCATATTATTTGCTAGTTTCCTTGCCTCATCTGCCACTCTTGCTGATCTAGCTCACATTATTGTGTGGTCAAGCAGGTAAAGCCACTTGTCCAATATCTTCATTCTATGCCATCTTCTCATTCCCTTAGATCATTGTTCCCACAGGAAGCTTATTCTTTTCTTCTTTATTATCATAGTTAAGCAAAGCTGAAGCAACGTTATTATATCTTGTGAGAATTACTTTGTTTTATTTGCTTTCTTTCAGAGTAGTGAAAGAGGTGTCGAGAATAGCCTTTAAAAACAGTAAAAGTGCATCATTCAAAATGTTCAAAAAATGTTTTCCCTTATATATTCACTTGTAAATCTTCAGAGGTAGAAAAAAACCACAAATAGTTAACATGTCATTGCATTAACTAAAATTATAATTTAACTTAAATTGTAACTGATTTTACTACTTATGTTTAATACAATTATTAAATTATTTGGGGTAAAATCTATTTGCCTATGCTTTACTCCTCACTTAATCTATTAGGAAATATAATTATATAGCTTATCATGACTGGGCTATGGTCATTACTTTTTTAAGTTAAGTAACAATTCAGTGACACTTTAAAAATATAATTAAAACTTAAGTAGGTAGATTTTGAGTGACGCAAATAACACTTTATAATGAGTAGGCATTGTATAATCTGTTAAAAAGCATTAAAGATAAAAGGTGGAAATTCCTTTAAGATTCTTAAACAATCTGAATCAAGAATGCAATACATACTTGTTTCTTGCATAAGAATTTAGACTCAATCTTCAGTATTTACGCTCAACTTAAATTTTTAACTCCTGGTTTATTCTAAAGATTTTGAACTTACGACTGACACAATTTGAATCAGTTTTAAAAATTAATTTGTTGTTATCTATCTATCTATCTATCTATCTGTCTGTCTGTCTGTCTGTCTGTCTGTCTGTCTGTCTATCTTCTATCATCTATCTATGCACCTATTTCCTACTATTAAGTTTGCTTCTCTCCTATAGAACTTTGACAACTATGGAAAATGTATATTACTTTTGAAATTATTTGTTAATTTAGCTGTGAACATTTGAAATATCATTTGAAAATGGAGAAAAGTTTACGAGAACTGTGTGAGAAATAAATTCAAAAAAGAAAAGATGTGCAGGAAGATGATAGATGACTCTACTTCAGTTACACTCTTCATGTTTCCACCAGTCGGTAGGTGTCATGTCAAATACCCTCTTTCAGAGCTGAGTTTAAATATTCTCAGCATATTTCTCACAGTAGGAAGTCATGATCCAAGGGTCATTTTTTTCCCTTATTAGAAATGAGTTAGGAAAATTGCTATTGTCTATTATAAAATGCTTTTATGATTTGCTGATTTTTAACATACTGAAAGTCAAGACATGTGTTTGTAGTTCTCTAAAGTATGGCCATCATACCTTCATTACCACTTCTTACCTATCTTGGCTATGTTCACATATTTGCAAATTAAATTCTCTTCCCCAAGCTTCACACATATAGTGCTGTTACCAATCAGTAGGAATCTTCCTGTTTTTATAAAATATATCTCTTGCAGCTTATTAAGAGTTAGGCAGTTCAGGTCTAGAAGAGATCCACTGTAGAAGCAAAAAGTCAGAAGAAATTTTAGGTACACAATAAAAAATACGATGCACATTTTAGTTGTGTGAATTCAACTTAAATGTTTTCAGATATATGAGTAGGTGAGCTAATACTGCAAATAAAAAGATAATAAATTAAAATAAAATAGCTTCCTGCTCTATTACTATATATATGCAAAATAATCTGAAACAGTAAAAGCATGCTTGTGAAAGTTAGGAGAAAAAAAGGTCCATGTAGGTTATAGAACTAATCATTTAAAATCAAATGATTCGCTTTTGTAATAAAGTAATTGGTATCTCTTGGGGATAAATAAAAAATTGATGTTATTCATTCATATAGGATTAAAGGAATGCTAAACTGGTTGAAAAGCTAATGTACATAAAATTTATATATATACATATATATTTAATAAGTACACAAGGAGGTTTTCATATGAACTTTGTGTATTGTTTTACTGTTTGAGATAGAACCTTTTGAAATATAGCCCTGGCTATTCTGAAACTCTCTATTCAGACCAGGCTAGTACTGAACTCACAGAGATCTGCCTGCTTTTACCTCCATAGTGCTGAAAGCATGTATCAGCATGCTCAGTGTCATTGCAACATTGGCTAATGAAACTTAATGAGATACATCAAGAATTAAAAGTAAATTTGGATGTGGTGGCCCAAAACTCTAATGTCAACATTTGGGAGATTTAAGTAGGAGTGTTGCTGTGAATTTGAGTGCAGCCTGGTCTACATAGTGATTGCTATGGTAGTATGAGTACATAAATTACAAATTACCAACATGTGAAATGTCAGAGAACACACCATTGTATATTACGCAGATATCAAAACTGTAGGCAATCTAACAATTTGTGAGAGTTAATGCAATAATTTTGTTGACATGAAAACATTTTTAAAAATACAAGCTAGTGAAACTGACCCACTTACAAAGTGAATATCTCAGTAGAAATCATATTCATGTTAACACATACCATCACAAATAAAACTATATGTCTAATAGTTATAAGCTGCTACATTTTATCAAATATTTAAGAAAGAGATAATGCCAATATTTAAAAAGTTATTCTCCCAAATAGAGATGATATACGTAATTCTTTGAAGCAATCTTAAACTTGGCACCAAAACCAAACAAAATATATTATAAGAAAGAAATCCACCCCCAAAAGGGTACAGAGGCCTGGGGATGTGACTCCCTTGGTAGAGTGCTGGTCTAGTTTGTTCAAACACCTACACAAATCTGCTGTGTTGGAATATACCTGTAATCCTAACTCTCAAAATATAGAAGGAGCAAAACGAGAAATTCAAGATCATCCTCATATACTTTGTGGGACTAAACCAGCATGAAATATATAAGACAGGCACTTAAACTGCATATGTAACATTCTTCAAAATAAAAATACTGCACTATGACACGTGGGATGAGCAACAGATAAACATAATAGGGTTAGTATTTAATGATCAGCTCACATAATTTACCACATTAACAGAATAAACACTGCAAAGTTACTTATCTTTAATGGAAGCAGGAAGTTCTTTTGATAGAATCACATATTTATTCATGATTAAAACCTCCACAACCACCAAGAAGTAGAATAAAGACACTTGTTTAAATCAGTAAAATGCTGTCACAGAGAATTAATATAAGACACAATGATAAAAGATGAGGATAAGAGAGGCAGTTCTCCTTGTCTACGCCTACACAGAAGAACACTGGAGGCTCTCAGTTCATAAGAAAAGAAAAAGAAATACAAGTGTGTGCAGATTTGAAAAGAAGAAACTGCATTTATTTTCAGAAAAAATCTATTTACATGGACATTTATAAAGATTTCTAACATAATTACTGAAACTATTTTAATTCATCAAGGCTGTCAGAAAACACCCAGCTGTGATTCATGGTTAGCATCAAAAAATTAGAAAATAAAGTTCTAAAATGATGGTTCCTCTGTGATAGTAGGGGAAGGATAGAAAACTTAGAAATAAAATTTATAGAAAGATATTTAATGCCTTTGTACTACAAATTATCAAACATATTAGATATATATTTGAATAAGTCTAGGTAAAAGGGAACTATGGTGCTCTGTGAGCAAACTTACGACTGATAAATTAGACTCCCCCCAGCAGATTTATACACTATTAATCAAAGTCTTAGCAACACTTTAAAAATATAGACTAGTCAAAACAACACTGAAAAATTGATCATGGATGACTCAGAATACCTTGGTGTAGAATTATGATTCATAATCTAATGTAATTTTATGTTTTAAATCTAAATCTAATATTTGAACTATATAAATAAAAAATGGCCTTTCCAATTTTGAAAGTAATCAGATCTTGAGTACATCAAAAAGGGGGGGGCACACACTCAAGCTGTTCACCAAGAAAAGTCAAATCTTTTCAATTTCCAGGATTTATAACATACCCTTTTCACACACACACACACACACACACACACACACACACACACACGAGAGAGAGAGAGAGAGAGAGAGAGAGAGAGAGAGAGAGAGAGAGAGAGGGAGGGAGGAAAGAGAGAAAGATGACAGAGAGAAATACAGAGAGGCAAATGCACACATATAATCTCTTTCTTTTACACACAGAGACACTTAAACACACATATTGAGAAACACACATATTGAGACACACACACACACACACAAAGAGACAGATACACACATACTCTTTTTCATACACACATGCAGACACTCTCACACATACACAACCACAAATATCTGGTTAATAGAAAGAATTCTTTTTGTGTAAGCCACTTATACTGAGATATTCTGCCAAGATCTCTACTTCCAACTGAATCCAGCTTTTATTTCTTTGGAATGACTAAGCTAGGCCTAAGAGCCTGCCTGAGAAGCAAGCTCATAAGCACACTTCTCAAAAATTAAAAAAAAATTAAACTTGAGGCATGTGAAAAGAGAGGAATCTACTAATGTTCCTTTTATTCTGTATCATTTTATGATGAGAATATATAACTTAATGATTTTTTTTATTTTCCCCATTACTCACTTACCTACTTTTTTCTTTGCTGAGGGTTCATTGTGTATGAGTGTGTGTGTGTGTGTGTGTGTGTGTGTGTGTGTGTGTGTGTGTACTGCATCTAGCAAAATGTATTAATCTTTAATAGTTTTTTAGAAATGTGTATGACATGCATTCATCATTCCTGTTCTAAATATTTCTTTCACATTGGAAGGTTGCCTTGCATAGGTATGGTAGTTAATCCCATGCCTAAGGAGCAATCAGAGTGCTTAATTCAAGTTTTACTAGCAGCCACTAGTAATTTCTTTTCAATACACTACCATTACTATTTCATACTTTCAAACATTATTTTTCATACTTGATTCAGTCAGTATGCTTTTCATTCTCTCAGTCACATGCTTAGGAGTTTTATTCTAGATGATGCTTATTTTATACCTCATCTTTATTATTACTGAGTAGCAAGTCACTGTATGAATATAAATTTTTATCTTTATAAGACAGTTCTTGGCCTCTGTACAGAAAGAGGAAGGTATTTGCATGACTTTGGCAAAGTCAGACATGGGCTCAAAACCAGATATATTTAAAGTTAGAGATGAGTGAAGAAATCATAAGTTTATTTCTTGACATATATTTATTATTTGAAAAACATTCTTTAAAATTCACCCCACTGCTGCCAAAATGTAGATTTTGTGAACGATTTGTAAGGATAAGGAATGGTTCAACATCCCACCCCCAATCTTCAGAATATCCATGTATATGTGTGTGTGGTTGAATGCAGTGGTCTTACTGAGATTTATTACTCAGAAAAGAGTAAAAATTAAAAATAAAGAAGGTAAACCAGACACAAGGGAACAGGTATGAAGTGAGTGGGAAGCTCAGACATCTGTCACTGATAGACTTTTAGTTGAAACACTGCTGGATTTGGCTGAATTAGAATAGAAGTGAGAGCATTAGGGGAAATATTAATTTCTGAGCTTAAGGTACACATACAATGCAGAGAAAACAGAAGCCCACAGGCTCTATACCAACACTTAAAATATCTTTGCAAGTAACATATGGGTGAAATATTGTTACGATTCTTGAACCTGTAGCAGCTTTCTGGTATTTTAGAAGTTTAAACTAGATCACAAATAGTATCAGATCACTCTCATTTCATAGATAACAAAATTATTAAGTAACAATAACAAGAGATTCAATGTATCCGTCTGCAAACCAGGGCCCCTTCTGGGCTTTCCAATATCAAAGAACTGGCCCTATGAAGATGAAGCCATGCTGGGAAACTAAAATAAACTAAGCAGATTATAATGGCCAGTATTGGTTTTGGCTATAGACTTCACTTCACACATGTGTAGAAATCTTACTGTCAACACTAGTGTTAGTATTCAGCTCACTTATAAAAATTTCTTTGGCTTCTAACTGTGTATTGAATGACTTAGACTTTTAGACTCTACAATCCAACACAATAGCCATTCTCCCATATGTGTTTGTAAAGCACTTGAAATGTGACTGGTTTGCATTGCAATGTGGTCTAAATATAAAATGTACACTACATTTTGAGAATTTTCCATTAAAGAGCATAAGATATTTCAGCATGCTAGTCATGTTGATTGCACATAATTAATTTCTGAATACATAAAATTGAGTCAAGTGTGTTCAGTGAATTTTTTTTTTTCATTTTGAAAGGTGTGCTGCTTGAAAAGGCTGGTGAGATGGTTCAGTGGTTACAGACTCTTGTTTGATCTGTTGAACCCACATAGTGCAAAGAGAGAACTACACAATTGCATACACTAAACTTAATAAAAATATAAAAATATTTTTTAAAATATGCTACTAGAAAAATCAATATTACTTATGTGGACGTATAAGACTGTACTATACTTACATGGGGCAGAACTGCTTTAGGATATGTGAGGCAAGAGAAAGATCACAGTCACTATCCAAGCAGTACATGCATGTGTTGTGATTTTGATCTTGTATGAGATTCCTTATATGACATGAGCTCTAAGCCACATTCACAAATTTGGTTCAGAAAGTAGAGAGTGCCTGCTAAGGATCATTTAACCTAAATTTTAATTCCATTTTCCTCTTCTTATATCTCATCTTGTGTAGTTTAACATGACAGATGCATTTGTGTTATCTGTTTAAACAGATGTTAAGACCGAAGGTGAAAAGGACAGAAAAACAAAACAAAGACAAAACCAACAAATAATGGCCCTGGAACACAGGATCTAGCCTGAGATCACTGAAAAATTTAGAGAGATAGTATAGTTTACTATTCAGGGAACTGAATAATTAACAATACTTGATCGATATCACTACTTAAGACTATCACATCATTCACCATGAAGGCAACAGTCATGAAGGAAAACAGTGGCATATTTGGAGTTATTTCTGTAGACAGTCTCTGGGATTACTCACTGGGCTCAGAAAATATGGAGTCACAAGAAGTATAATTGTTTTTGTGGAAACTCATAGGTACTGTATGAGCACCCAAAGAGTAGGATCCCGATTGCAATGCCTTTGGGATCTACTTAGCTAATTAAAAAGAAAGGGTCTTAACATTAAGACAGACTAAAATTTCCATTTCAAAAGTAGCTAGAATCTTATTAGAGGTGCTTTCTGCTTTTTGAATACAATGTCATGAGATCTGATTTCTTAAAGACAGGTCTGACTTTTTCAATGCTGGCAGAAAGTATTTTTTATATGAATTGTACTGAAATATGAACCAAATAATGATAGTCACAAAAGTAACAAATAATTGCCTTTATTTTTATTTGAAAATATTTATTCTGATAAAATATTTAAGTACCCCTTACAGATGCTAATAATAGGCCAGATATTCACCTGCAGATGTAGCCCAATGTAAGGCAATTGTTGTGGTAGTAGGCTGAATAAGTCTCTGGCCACAGGGCTAATTTGCTTTGTTTTGTCGATTCCATTCTAAGTGTATCTTTCCAGAGCCTCTACTATGTTGTTCAAAGCACCTCAAATCTGACTAAATCTTTGGTAAATGAAGCAAAGGTAGGACACAACCCCACATAATGGTAGTTTATTCTGATCTACAGTCTGATAGGCCTTCCCAACTCTCTTTACCCTCCTTCTACAAATTCCTAAATGACAACAGCCTATAATGAATATTTGCATCTTTATAATAATTGTAACTAACTGTCACTGTGAACTGTGAAGTAGTTCATTGGTATGCCAGTACTTCTATCTGACCATACATCAGAGATCAGCTAACTGAAAACTAGCTAACTAACTAACTAACTAACTAACTAACTAACTACCTAACTAATTAAGTAGTTAGCTAACTATTCTAATTTTTTTTTTGTTCAGAAAGACTGGTGTTCAGATCTAGGACAGATGTTAAATTTACCATTTTCAGGAAGAAGAAATGTAGATAATATCCACCAGCAATTACATGTGAAACAACTTCAGCCAATTCAACTTCTACTTTATACATTTATATGCTCTACAAAAGCTAGCTCCATTTTAAAATGAAACATGCAAATTAGGAACTCTTTAGTTACCATCTTCTTAGCCTAGAATGTACATGAATGTCTTTCTCAAAGTGTAGATGTCTTATGAAAATGTAAATATCTAAAAGTTACTTTATTTATTTGAGGTCAATGTTCTGTTTCCCACTAAATATACCTTAAGACATATGTTACAGGAGTATCTGTCCAACTGGAAAACACAAAGCGATGTGCTGCCAGATAAACTCAAGAAACTAAGGGACAGTTGGTTACAGTGAGAAAGAACATGGTAAATATGTGAATGAAAGTGGGCTGAAGGTCAGCCATGGCTTGCCCTAGTGAAACTACAGTGTTCATGACAACACACTGACAACCTGGTTAGAAAACCTAAAGTCAAACTTCTGTGTGGAGGGTCTTTTTTTCCCATAAAAATCAAGAACATTGTTTGGATGAGTTTTTGAGCTGATTTAGCAAGTTGGGGGATTAATTCTGAACATCTGTGTTTTCTTTTGAATGTTGGGTATGGCATATGCATATGGGTGTTTTCTATGTACACACACATGGAGGACAGTGGTTAACACCTCAGGTTTTTCTCTTTCTTTCTTTTTATTTTCTTTTTGATACTAAGTCTCTCAGGACCCTGGAGCTTATTGACTGGACTAACTTGACTATCTAGTAATCATCTATCTATCTTAGCAACTCCTCCTCACCAGCACAGCCCAAGGTGGGATTCCAGATACCACATCCAGCTTTGACATAGGTTCCAGGAATCCCAACTTAGGTCCATTTGCTTGCATGGTAAGCTATTTCCTGACTGAGGTATATCTGTGAACCCTGGATGTTTATTTCTGTCCTTCTTAGAAAGTGTGCTATAAAATTACAATAACAGAAACAGACTAGGGATATACTGTGACATTCCAGTCCAAATGTTGTTCATCCAATGACTTCAAAGAAAAGCTTTTTATATACTTTATCTGGGTTGTAGGTGGCAAAGACCTGTCTTAGTGATCATGGAATTTACAAAACTTTCTTCTACTACTGCAGATCTTGACATACTTTCCTTATCCGGAAACTTACTAAAAACGAGGTCATCTGATATGACTTTGGAAATAGCCACAAGTCAGAATTTCATATTAGAGTATTTTTTTTAAATCACCAGAGATAATAACCCTTGACAACAAGCAATGACTGGTGTTTGAGAGAGAAGATAAAACTCCCTGAGTTCCTTACCAACTTTCAGGCCAAAAGCTTTAGTTATATCTTCTTTCCTCTAAGGTTATATGAAACTGAGAATCAATTTGGTCTTATAAATTACTGGAAATTTCCTATTGAGTATATATATCATCTGGAATTAAACTGTTTCAAGTGGGTAACTGTGTTAGATTTATATTCATAGAATTATCATTTAATGTCCTTACTCCAGTACTAATTAAACATCGGGTGTTTAATTTGAGCTCTTTACACATATTAAACTGTTTAAACATCCTAACTTTCCTGGGAAATCAATTCTCTAAATTTTTAGATGAAGCAATTGTGGAATATATATTACAAAACTTGCCACAAATCAAAACTTTATTATACATTAGCATTGGGATAGGACTCCAGGCAAGTAAACTAAATAATGAAATTTGAAAATAATCCACTGCCGTAAGGGAATTTTCTAGGAGATGTAGTCTTTAAATCACTGTGAGTATGGAGGGAAGAAGCATCTCTGAGATCCATAGCACCATTTGTCTGTTCCTCTGGGAACCAGCAAATGAAGTGGGATTTGTTTTACTTTAATTTTTGGCAATGGACAAAGAATTTCAGGAAGTTTTGAGACTCCAACAAATTTTAGCATTTGATACTTAGGACAGACACTCCTTCCTTTGCAGGTACTGAAAGAAACATATATAAAGAGAGACAGGAAATGGATTTCTAAAGACCATAGGAACCAACTTCCTCACCATATCTGTAATTCCAGATTGGTGCTGTTGATATGTGGATCATCAAAAGCACAAGTCAAGGAATGTTTGCTTTGACCCACTTCCAACTGACTATAGCACCAGAAGGAGTAATCGTCAGGTTCTGCATCTTCTAGGTCTCCTGGGAAGAAGAAAACACAACTGTTAAGGAGGCAAAGGAACACACTAGTTGAAAATGTGATACTCCATAATAAAACTTCACTTGTGTGGCAGACATTAAAGAGATCTTATAGTTTATCTAAAAGAACAAATTCCAAAGACAACAGTGACAAAGTTTCAACACACACACACACACCAAAACGCAACACGCAGGTGCAGAGTACAGAATGTTTGAACTGAAAAACTTTATCCCAGGAATAAGTTCCAGGTGCATATGAGCTGTGCTACCATTGGACTAGTATGTTGAAAAATTAGAAGGGACATGGGAATACCTCTTTTCTTGTTTATATAAATTTTTTTGCTACACCTTAAGACCATATGTAAAAGGTATTTATTAAGGCTCTGTTTTCCACTGCAGCCACATGATCTAACACATTCAGGAGAGCTCCTGTATTTCATTCATATGGCTTCTAATCCAACCTTAGTTTTAAATGCTGATTTTCATTTGTTCCAAGTGTTATTTTCAAATGATAATAAATTTTTTCAGCTAAAGTTCACATTTTTATGTGATTGCTTATTCTCCACTAAAAGGGCATCACAACTAAGGGGTGATATTGATGTCTTCATTGTTTAGGAATTGGAAGACTATTGTCTTAAATTATTGACTGAGACAACTGTGACTATAAAATAGTAAACCAAAGGACGCCCAAGTTTGTTCCCATGTGATTAGAGGGTTTTTTTTTCTCCAGCTATTGTATAATATAGATACTATAATGTGGGAAACGGAATTGTTTGTCTGTATATTATATTTAATAGCAGAATAAAGTCATAAAAATCATCCAGTGTGTACATTCCAATAAAGACCAGCAAAATCTAGAGTAATCAAGGTTTATATCATAATAGTGGAATGTGGAGAGCCTTTGGAAACTTCCAGGTGTTTAATCTCACCCAAAACAGAGATTTTATGCTTTTCAAGCTTTAATATGGAAACAGAATATACTAACAATGGACCATAGCTGAGGATCTTAGCAGCCATGTGCAGTTTTAATTGCATTCTTTTTATTTAATAAATCTCAAAGCTCTATGAGACAGTTAATAAAATTGGTTGTGAATAGACCAATAAGGTAAGAAACTAATCTAAGCAGTACATCCAACAGCTCACCTAGACAAAAATGATGGACACCACTCACAGCCACAGGCATCTAGCTCTCTAAGCATTCCCCAAATTTTACAACTGAAACATCAGAAAGTTTCTTTACACTTTTTCTGTATAGTGTAAGTAGCAAAAGAGCAGCCCATATTTGAGAGTTCATTTTTAATTTTCTAAGATCTGTCATTCAGAGCTGTCGCCTTTCAGAATGGAATGGCTCTGGGTGGGTTTGCTTTCCTTACATAGCAACTCTCAGCTCTCATGCTGTCTTATATTTTGCTTTTACTTAGACCATTAACCATGTGTAATATATATGAATTGCTATTTGGATTTAGACATCAGGTGGGTCATTTTTATTGAACAATTTTTCCATATTTGACAGGAGCTAGAAAAAGTACATTCTACTATATGTCAGGCACCAGCTGAAGAGAAGATTTCCACAGACTCTAAACATCCAGTCTGGCAAAGTATTTCTCCAGTTATTTCACACAATATGCACATAATTGATCATATAATTTTTTCTGCAATCAAAGTAGCTGTGTTTTAATGAGCAGTTCATTGACTATTTAACAGGTGCTGTTATAGGACATAGTTGCACTGTAAACAAAAAGCATTCCTATAAATACTAGTAAAATCACATTCCATTGTGGGAGAATATTCTATTTGATATGAACTGAAGATATCTTAGCTAAGAGTCTATTGTATACGATGATTAAGTGATGTCATTTGGGAGTAGATGTGCACATGAATTCCCTCTGTTCTAACTTCATGGTTATGCCTCCTCTCTGCATACTCAAACTCCCAAAGTTCACATTCTGATGCATATATTTGCACTTTATAGGAGTTATTGAATAGATCTACACCAAGATTTTTCATAGATCATGGTAAGTCCTCAGTAAGGGTGAAAGCTTTCTTATCAGTTTTGAGAAATCAGTATGAAAAGGTAAGATGTGAATTATAATTATGCAAATATACATGCAGCATTCAGGGTTCTTTTGAAAAAATATAGAGCAACTGAACTCTTATTCTTATTGTAGTTTAGACATTACATAGAATAATGAGTTAATTCAATAGTAAGTATCTTTAGTATTTAAGTAAATATATAAGCATTTAATAAAAAGATTTAAGTATATAAATTTGAAACATTTGTAATACATTTTATAAGCGAGGTAGCATCATTTAAAAGAATTATCAGTGTAAACTGGGCTTTTGATGTTTCCTCATGGTTATTAGAAAACTCACTTTATCTTTCAACCAACAGAAGCAGATAACTTCTGAATTCCTTCAAGGATAGAGTGGAAAATATTTAGTATGATTATGTGATTGCGAATATGCTTTCTAATCATTTTTTTTTTGAAGTTTAAAAGGTTGAAGTGAAAATCCAGTTTTCAGCAAGGATTTGTACTCCTTTTAGAGACAGTATGGCCAACAGGAAGGAATAGTGGTGAAGTGTTGCAATCAAACAATAATCAAGTTCTCATGCTTCCACCCATGTGTTTGCACATATTTAGCATGAGATAATGACTCTCCCTCACAAAGTGACTCATACTCAGTCACAGCATAAAATGTTACTCCTCTGATAATTCTCTTAGCAAGGAAATGCTAGGGATTTCCATTCTTAGTAATTACTAGGTAACTAGACACAAATATCTAAGCCTAGGGAAACATGACTAGGGGAACTTGACTGAAAAGCGATAAGCTGAGTCATTAGGCTGATACGTATGCATACTGTCCATAAAAAATAGGTATTTTGAGTCAAGCTTTTAATATATAACTTAGGCTGGCCTGAAACTCATGATCTTTCTGTCTAAGCCTCTCATGCTGTAGGATTACAGGTATGTACTACTACACCCTGCTCAGGCATGGCAGTGCATACCTTTAATACCAGCACTCTGGAGGCAGCGGTAGTGTAAGTGTGTGTGTGTGTGTGTGTGTGTGTGTGTGTGTGTGTGTGTGTAAACATCTTAATTTGTAGAAACAAACTGGAAGTTCAAGTTTGATATGGCTCCTGTGATTTTTAGAAAATTTTGAGCACAGTCTTGTAATTAGAATGCATATTCCTGAAAAGTTGGGATCTAAATATTTTATGCATTCCAAAGAGAATTATGATGACCATATGATGGATTTTCTAAATTCAGAAGCAGTCCTGTATATTTCAAAGAAGACTTTACTCAGCTCTATAGTGAATCATTTATTAGCAATCTAACATGAATCTGTCAAAGCTATAGGAATTTTAAAGAAATGCATTATCAAGGGAAGGGGAGGGAAGGAAAGGGAGGCGAACTCTTATGTTCTAGGCACTAGAAATACAGTTCTGGTGAATTCACAAACCTATTGCCTCTAGCAATTAAATTATTATGGATATTTATTGTTTTAGAACTCCATAAATAGTTAAGCAAAACAAAGATAGTTTGATTTCCTGGCATGTATTATTTTGGAAAAGATTCTCTAACAAGCACAATCAGAAAGAGCACCAACATCTGTCCACATTTATGAGGCAGAGTTTCAGTGAAATACATTGCTTCTCAACAGTTCAGTGAGTTTCAAGCTGCCGGCAGTGTAGTCCTCATGCCATCTGTAATACACACAACATAAGCAAAGACATGCTAAGTTCCTGCTGCCCAGCTCTGGCCTGCTATAGAACTGAGGAAACGGATCATATATGCTAGAGACAATCTGAAATCCTTTAAGAAAGAAGTTAGAAATGACTCACCATTTTGTGCATGGCCACTTTCTCCAGAAACAGCTTGAAGTAAACAGAAAACTGTAGCAAAAGCTCTACCTAGAACCATCATTCTGAGAGAGAGAAGAGAGAAAAAGCACACTTGTGTGCGCAAATGAATGAGGGAGGGGAGACTAAACCCAGCTCTGTGCCTCTTAACCACAGACAGGGAACTATGAACACATCACAGAAGAAAGCAAGTGCCAGAAACAGGAAGTCTGAGCAAAAGGATTGCTGCTGTAAGCAGAGGTAGATAGAGGAAACAAAGAGGTAGAATGTGACTGGGTTTTTTTCTGTATCACTATTCCTTGCAGCACCCAAACTGAACTGCTAACTTTTGAGCAAGGTGCTAGATTTCAAATGATGGTTCAAGTGATCTTAGGGCTCACTTTAAAAGGACCACAAGGCAAAATTGAAACTCACAATATCCGTTAATTCATTTTTTGAGGACACTGGCCCCTCAACAGATACAGGAGGCTGCAATTTTTTTTCTTTTGCTACAGATGTCCACATGTGAAGACTCTGCAATAGTTGCCAGAGTCTAAAAGCCCATGTCTCCCACCATCCTTCAGTTTCATATAAGCACCTCTGTACAAAAGAGCCTTCACTTAGAATCCTGTTGGCCAAGGAATGTGATACACATCAGTTCCAGAATTCAAGCCCTTGATCCATTAGAGCATAGAAAAAGAGGGTCCTGGTACTTATTATATAATTCATGGCAATCTTTTCATAATTCTATCATGTGTCTGGCAAACAAGATTTTTGGCTGCATGAAATGGAAATAGGTTTTATATTCTTTTATAACCAATAGACTATGGCATAGAGTCTTATGTTTGCATAGTGTCCTTTTCATGTAATTCTATCCTAAACACCAGGTTCCCACCCCCTTTAAATGGTTCCATTTACCTTTGCTCAGTTCCAGTGTCACCAGCTGAAGAATGAGAACATGGACTCTTTTCCTCTTTAGTTCTTGAACTAGGGGAATTCAAAACTATTCTTGGGCCGGTCTATTTGGTGAATTCCAAGCCAGTGACAGACTCTAGCTACTAAAAAACTGTGTAGTACCTGAAGAATGACACCTAGGGTTGCCTTGTGTCCTGCACACATGCACACACACACACACACACATACACACACACACACACACACACACACACACGCACACGCACGCACGCACGCACGCACGCACTTATGTACATATGAACACATACCACATACTCCAAATTTATGTCTTCTCTTACGGGTCATCAGTATTTTACATTTGTCTGCATTTGATGAACAAAGTTGAATTTTGTAAAAGATGTGAACTTTGAAGGCATCTTTTCATACTCTCTGAGCAGTTGGGAGTTTCAGTGAGAAAGATGACTCTCCAATGCAGGGTGAGGCTGCACTAGTCTATGGGTGTAAAGACAAATATCTAGAAGACAGTCTGGTACGATTTAACAACTTAATACTAGTATGATTTACCCTATGGCCTCTCCAGGCGTGGGTCCTTGAACAGGTTTATAGTACTAACCTTGGCTCAGAGAACAACATGGAAGGGAGGAGAGTGGACTGAAAGAGCCAAGGGTCAGAAAGAGTTACTGTGAAGTTATCTACTGTAGATACGATAGGACCTTTGCACTCATAATTTCATAGTAGCTGTGGCTGCCTACATAAGACTGGCACACAAACAAGCCAAACAACATTCCAACATGAATAGAGCAGAAACTCATGAGGCCCCACACCTAGGTGAGGAGCTACTGGCAAGCTGACAAACACTGGGGGAAGACAAGTCAGTTTTCTGTAGGTTGTCCAAGATCTAGTCTATAGTGCTACACTCATGACCACAGAAGCAGCACTAACTGGGCTTTGAGAGAACAAAGTGGTTAGGAGCTCCCTGGGACAGTAGGGAAGAATGGAGAGTAGTTATGGTTTAAGTGCATTGTATACATATATGCAATTTCTAAGAACAAATAAATTTACAAAATAAAGATTTCATGCTTGATAAACCATGAAACGTTCATTTAAAATATTGCATATTTAGTCTTTCAGTGTACAGAGCATCAGTATTTCTACTGTGTGCTCTGGATATCTCTAGTTCATCCCCTATATTTAACTACTTGGTATAGGCATGCAGGGATTATCAAATGCAAGTGTTGACAATCTATAATCGAGGGACAGAATTTGAACTTTTACCTTCTTCCCTAAGTAATTCGTTGTTTGAGTTTAATGTTACCCAATTGTTTCTGTATTGTCTACAGTTGCTTTCATTCAACAAGAACAGAGATGAGTGAGTAGGCGAAGAGAACTCTGTGATGTACAAACAGTAAAACTTAAGAAAAGATCTCTGACCTCTAAATAACTGCATCATTTTTCTCTCAGAATATTTTAAACATAATTTTATCACACTGTTTATCAACTTTCTGGGAACATAAATCTTATATAAACTTTATTGGCTTCAAGGCATGTAGGACAGGAGTCTGAGGCAGCCATAATTCCACCTGTGCCTAACGTTGTATGTCAATCAAGTTTGTTTTCCTTATGGCTTCAAGGTGAAGTAGTTAGTGGTTTTTTCTAAGAATGGCTGACATTTTGGTAAGAGTTGGATTATTTTCTTTAAGTTCATTTTCAGAATTACTGTTGACAGGATAGGAGCCCTGTCATAACTGGATGGACAACATCATTCTAGGTTTTCAAAAGAATTAAGAAACCTAGACCCAGACCACAGAGCACAGTTGGGTTATTTGTTGATTTTTTTGTTGTTGTTTTGTATTTTTTTGTTGTTGTTGTTTTCATGGTGACTTTCTTTGGAAAGGAGACGGAAGACTGATCATACAGAAAAGTGTTTAGAACATGAGTGGAAAGATATGAACTTCTATTATATCTCCACTATTACATGAGTCTGTAAAATTCCCAAATTAAGATAGATGAACTGGGAATCTCATAGTTTGAATATGATAGTTCATGGGAGCTTCAGAGTGTGAATACAATTATTAGTCCTTGTAAGGTGAATGACTTAAGCTTCTCTTGTCATGATTTATTGAGATGATATAATACAATAATAAGAAGAGATGGGTTAATTAATTGTACTATTCTCTGAAAACTCCTCCTCAGGTTTGAGAAGACCTCGGAGACAGATTGATTTGCATCTGTTACATTGCCATGATCGTGACTAAAAATCATCAAGAAGTTTTAGGAAATAATTCAACTAAGGTGGCATATTTTATCCCTGCTATGTGTTAGGGTTACTTTTTGACATTTTAAAATCTCTTCCAACCAAAATAAGAGATGATTTGGGGAATCAGGCAATTATTTGTGCTCTGGTTTCTAGTCTTGTTTTGGAAGCTTCATTATAAAAATGTTTTATTCACAATTCAATGTGCTTTGCACATTAAACTTAATGTGTTTTCTAGCATCTACAATGATAAGTTCTCAGAACTATGTACAAATATTTAAGGAGGAATAGATATCTGTTTCTCCACCAACCCAGATCTTAGAAGCTACTCATAGACTGTCACTCCATGGGTGAGCAATTGGGTCATGTTTCTTTAAGTTCTCTTGTTTATTCTTTAAGTGGACTATCATTTTGATTGTATCTCGTTCCCTTATTTGTGAAGATGTAAAAGAACAAAGTCAAGACATAATATTTTGGTACAGCATGTGCTAGTTTGCGAAGGGGATTTCCACTAATGTGCTTACCTCCTTTGGGTGGGGCTGAGGATGCTGAGAGGACATCAGAGAGAAATCTAAATAATGTGAGGGGAGCTTAAAGAAGAGTGCGAAACATCACTAATCCTTCTAGAGATTGTGGGTGAGCAGTGGTAATTCTGTTTTCTTTACGCAGATCCTTTGAAGCTAACAGAAGGCAAAGAACTTCCCTCTTTTGTAATCTGTTCTCTCTGTCCCCCTGTCCTCCCTGTCGTCCTCCACAACAGGCACTTGTTGCATTGCTTTGTCACTGTGGTTTGCAAGAAATACATGGACAAAAGAAGAAAGGAGGATGAAGAAAAACTCTCTGGATATCTGAGAAGTCAGGACCAAAGTACAGCTGGTCTGTTTGTGCCCATCATCAATCTTCTCTCTTCCATCTCCATTCCTTTCCTTCCTCCTCTTTTACACGTCTTTGGTTTCCTGAGTTCTTACAATGTGGTGAATCGCTAAACATGGTAGATATTTCTCATACCATGTACGAAAGCAGCATCTGAACATCTGGTAGAACCTTCTAGTATGACTTGTTCAAAGTCTGGAGTCTTCTCTGCTTTTGTAAGATGGTTCAGGGCATTATGAAACAGGCAAACATATAGGAAAGGTTCTTATTTTTATATTGCAAATTGTCTTTATATTCAAACAAAAGCACTGAGGACTTATAGAGCTGAACTTCCAGCAAAATTCCAATCTCAGAGTTGAATGAAGGGTTGTGTGATTTCTACATGTGAATACTCCTCATTTGCTCATTCTCAGTCTACATTACTCATTTTTTTCCATAAGGAAGAGGTATAACATCTGTTGGAAAAAAATGTCAGGCTGAACATCTTTTAAAATTGAATTATAATTATTTTTAGTCTGTATTCAAAGGACTGAGTTTTGTCATGACATTTTTGTAAGTGTGTAGCATTTTATGTTGATGGTACTCATCCTAATTACTCTGGACCCTCTTATTATTATGTCCTCTCCTTTCCCACAATAGTTCTCCTTCCTTATATCATTCATTTATTCATATATATGTATGTGAATTATATATGTATATATAAATTCCGCAGATTAGAGAAAATATGAGACATTGTTTTCCATCTTGTTAATTAATTTTTTTGACATTGCAACCAAAGTTTTCTTTCTTTCCTCCCTCCACCATCCACTCTTCCTCCTTTGTTTCTCTTCAGATACAGAGAGGTCTTCTGTGGGTATCAAACAGCCATGGTATATCAAGTTGCAATGAGAGTAGGCTTTTCCTCTTCTATTAATGTCACATGAGGCAGTCCAGTAGAAGGAGAAAGTCCCAAGAGGAGATATCAGAGTCAGAGACAAACCCTGCTTTCACTGTTAGGAATCTTATAAGAAGAACAATTTTTTTAACATATGCAGATGACCTAGGTCAGTCCTGTGTAGGCTTCTTAGTTGTTGGTTTAGTCTCAGCCCCTATGAGCCCAAGTTAGTTGGTCCTGTGGATTTTCTTGTGGCGCTCATGACCTCATTGACTCCTACAATTCTTCCTCTCCCTCTTCTTCAGAATTCCCCTACCTCTGTGTAATGTTTGGTTATGGGCCTCTTCATGTGTACATATCAGTTGCTAGGTGAAGCTTCTCTGCTGACAGTTGGCTAGGAAACAATCTATGAGTATAGCAGAATATCATAAAAATATTGCATTGACTTTCTTTTGCCAGTCATGTTTGGTTCTATCCTAGGTCTCTGGGGTATCCTGGCCTTATGGGGTAAATTCCCTCTCAGAATATGGATCTCTAGCTGAGCCAGTCATTAGTTAGTTGCACCCACAATTTCTGTGCCATCTTGTACACCAGCCCACCCATAAACTTATTGACCTACAATTTATCCTGCCTACAATAGGTGCTGGTTTTCATCTTTTTAATCATAATGGTATTGAATTTTTTCTCTCCTCCCATTACCTTTCTTCCTTTCCCCATAGTCTTTCTTTTATTTACAAACTTAACACACACACACACACACACACACACACACACACACACACACACACGATTATGTAAAAGAAAGAAATTATGTTTTTTTTTTTTTGTTTTCTGAGTCTGGGTATGGCTTAGTTTACTGAGTCCTGTAGTGGAATTTGCCCCTCCTACTGGTTTAGTAAAAAGCTTATTGGCCAAAGGCAGACAGGAAGTATTGGTGGGGCTACCAGATTAAGAAAACACTGAGAACAGGAAGATCAGAGAAGGAGATGTCGGAGAGACTCCAGCAGATGCAGAGGAAAGGAGGAGGTGAAATGGTGCTCTCAGAAAAGATAATCAAGATATATGGCTAAATAAGATAAGAATCAATGCTTAGTTTAAAAGTAAAGAGTTAGCAAGTTATACACCTGTGCCCTAGGTATGAAAAATTAATATAAGTATCTGTGTGTTTCTGTGAAACTGCAGGTCTGTGGGTCTGAACCACAGGCCATTTAGGCCAGAAACTTATTACTGCAGAGTCCTATCTGAAACTTTATGCATCATCCTCTAGGTGACAAAATTTGACTTTTTATTATGGCTGAAAAAGACTCCACATATTCCTTATCTATCCATCTGCTATTAGTGAGAAAGTACTTCTCTGAAAACTTTTCCTTGAAGGCTATAAAATAGTCATTACACATTTAGTAAAATTCTCCAAATGAGGACAATTCAAAAGTCACTTATATTGAACTTGTGTATTAAAGGGCAACAAATCGTAACAACCACCACAGATATAGGTAGACAACACTACAACAACAATATACTGGGTCCAAATTTGATGTTTGAGAAATATTTAAAATGTTTTCAAACACATTCTTCCAGATGTGTACTAACCACCCTTTTCACTATTTACCTTCCTTAGTGAGTATATTTTATAATGAATGTATAGAACAATGAAATAAAACCACTAAAGTGTATCAACTGATAAGAGTAATTGCAGGGAGCTCATGTGCTCTAGTTCTAACTGAACAAAATTGTCTTAACATTTTATCAGTTGTGCTGACTCAGTCTCTAAGGCTCTGAGGGGGAACCCCAGTATCTTGAAGTTTCATTTCCAGGAACATATTTTTCTTACTGTAGATCTTCTTACATTTGTCTTTCCTCATTACTTTATGTATTCAGGCCTGGGTTGTTTTTTCTGTTCTTTCTTTCTTTCTTTTTGTCTTATTTCTTTCTGGGCATAACGATAGTTAATATACCTTCATAAGGTTTCAGATTGTCTTTGGGTATGACAGACAGAATTTATGAATATGGGTGGTTTTTTCCTTGCCAAAGACATTTCTACAAACAAGTGCATGTTTTAACTGCAGGTTAAGCACAAATTTTGATTAAGATGCTATCAGGAAGGATGACTCCGGAAAAGTAAGATGCTTCCAGGAAGGCTGTCCATAGTGCTTCTGTAGGGATCAGCAACAGATATGGATATTCCTCCAATTATAGTCTCTCTTTCAGGCTACTTATGATGTTCTTGATAGGAAAAGCACCCTAAAGTAGTTTGAGGAAGAGTCTAGGTCAAGAGACTGCTGCCTAATGAGCTTGTTTTAGGCCTCCATCTTTTTCCCTTATGTCTACATGAGACTTCAGATGATTGTCACCACTCTGCTACCGATATTGTAATCCAGATGTGAGCTGGAAGTTACTTCTTACTTAAAACTTACTAGTCAGAAACGTAGTTCCCTTGATTACTTTAGTTTCAAAGGAAGAAAGAAAATATAGTCTGAAAGAGAGTTTTTCTGTGTCAAACTGAAGCTAGAGTTCTATTAATGAAAAGAAGATGAAAACAGATAATGAGAAAGCAAGAACTCTATAAGAGTTACACATTTAGTAGTTACATGGATGTATAGGCTATGAAGTACACAGGTAGCCGTCACTGTTTCCACCCATGGGGGAAGGGAGCATTTGACCTAGAAATTAAAGAGTGAAATTGAGCTTCTAATTTGAGTGGTCCAGGACTTAGGTGAAGTAGACTGTGCACTTGGCCAACACAAATGTGAAGATTTTAATTACCTTACAATTATATTCTTTGATCTCAGGAAGTATTGAACATAATTAAAAGTCTATAGTTGATATCCCAAATTTGGGTGTTCCATGAATTTCTTCAGCTTTAAGTAATACGAATCAGCAAAAGATTATTTTCTTAGAGTTTCAAGAGTGACCATGACCTAAAAGTTTTAATGTCAATGCACCTAGGAGTGAATAGTATAACAGAGCCATTGAATTGTCACCATAAGAACCCTGGCTATGAGAAAACCATTTAGTTTTAATCTAAGATTGGATTTGAGTTTACAGGTCTTGGGATAGTCCAGGATGCTGGTGAGTTCTCTAACCTCCACCTTGGCAATTGGATAACATGGAAAAACACAAGTCTGGCCTTTACCTGTGTCTGCTTTCTATCTCCCCTACTCAGAAGCAGATGGAAGAATACTACACCAACATAATCTATTCCCAGTGACTGTAAAGAAGTTCTGTCTTTCCTATGCAGGCTTCTCAACACTGCCTACTCTGAGTACTACTGATATATGTCCTAAAGCAATCCTCTTGTTGATGAACAGCATTGCATATCTACTTCCCTAACTGTTCTGTCCACTACTAAAAACTAACAGCAACTGTTAGGATCTTATGGAAAATCAGAGACCCTTAGATTTTAAATTGGTTCTCATCTTGTGGACATCTTTTTCACATTGTGTTTTTTTTCATTGAACAGACTCATTTTTCGAATTTATACATAAGGTTGAAAATTTCACCATTTCAAATCACTCACAAAGGCAAAATTATATTTAAAGTAAAACTTCAAAAGGAATTGCACAGCATACTATGTTTGAGTTTGCAGAGTCTCTTGCTGTGAAGAGACATCATGACCATGACAAATCTTATTTTTTTAAATAATACTTTAAAGTATATAATTTTCTTCTTCTGTTAAACTTTCAGCCAAGATTAACTTTAACAACCCCAATCAATGTTAACTTGACATTCAATCACATTTTAAGACATAAAATGTCAGGGCCAAACCAAGAGTGTTTCTCTTTTCTCTTTCTCTTTCTGTGTATGTATGCATGTGTGTGCTTACTGATCAAGATGTAGCTCTCAGCTGTAGCCTCACCATCTATGCCTGCATGCCACAGCTTCCTGCCATGATGAAAATGGATCAAACTTATGAAACCCGAGTCCCAATTATATATATATATATATATATATATATATATATATATATATAGAGAGAGAGAGAGAGAGAGAGAGAGAGAGAGAGACTTCTGAACGGAAAAAGTATGTAAATAAAGTGAGAATGGAGAGCAATCTGCAACTGGGCTGAGAGATAGTCATCAACAGAATTTCTCAAGCCATGAAGGCAATAGAGAACAGAGGGAAGACCACCTCTCAGAGTCCCTCTCAAGACTTTAATTGCTTCTCTCAGTCCCCATGAGCTCCAAGCATCTCAGAAAGAATAACTATTTATTTATTCCTAAGAGTTGGAGGTTATGAGGCTAAGATGTTATAAGATGGAGAACTTACATGATTATATTCTATATACAAGCAGGTCTTAAGTCCAAGTTAAACTTGATATACTCTAGATGGAGAGATACAAGTATGGAAGAGGTATCAAAATGAAGCACTAATCACACCCAGGAAGAGTAAGGAAAGAAAAAAAAATCCCAACTTATTAAGTAATCTAAAGTATGAATCCATTCTGAACAAGCAAAGCAAAACTTCTTTGAGTCTAGAATTAAGACTAAAGTAAAATTGAATTTCTGGTTTGTAGAAATAAAGGACCATATAACTTACATGCCACAGTATTCTCGGCATCTAGAAAACTAGTGTACTTTCTACAAGTATGTAGAGTCAGATGAGTCTCAGGAGAAAGGCTGGGCCCACATTGCTCAATAGAGCTCCATTATTATTATTTGCTGTATTATTTTACAGATGCTCTCACGCAAACAAACCAGTTCTAGGCAGCGTTGCAACTGATCTGCTCACACTACTAAAAGAAATCTACAACAGAACTGTGCTGTGACTTTCCAGGCTCATTCTATGGGCTGTTATTTAGTGACACTCTGGCTCACTGAATTTCTCCAAAGCAAGAAATTATCCAAATAATAAAAAAGGTTGCGGCTATTTTAACTGAGGAAAAAAGAAATTGGGTGCAGTGCTCCACCATTTTTTATTATATGGCATAGATTATTTTTAAGGAGTACAAAAATTTGTCTTAACGTTTATCAAATAGTAACATGTCTATATATTGCCCCCAACAAGTAGAAGACACTATAATTATTTTTAAAATGCTGTTGGAGTTTCATGCTTAACTATGGTTTTGTCCTCAGTAGCTGAGTGCATCTTAGTGTTGATTCTTGATTAAATGTTTTTTAAATTGTGGGTAAGTAAAAAGGATGTTAGGTGAGTTTTCCACTACATAAGAGATTTGAAGATGACCTAGTCTGAGAGGAAGTAGAGTGGGCATGTGAGTTTGTGAGGTGTTTTTATACAAAGTTGGCAGGACACTGATTTATAGGTGGGAAAACAAAATGTGTATTTGTGTTGTAATATTGATTTTATGGACAGATTAGGACTAAGATGAGGAACCATCGACTAAATTTGCAGTGTGTAGTTTGCTTTCTATGTTTGTAGGAAGGAGAGCTATAATTTTACACAAATTTCCAAGTGTCTGTGGTCTCAAATATGTTAACAATTACTGAAATGGGGGAGGAGAGTCCCCCCCTCTCTCTCTCCCTCTCTCTCTCCCTCTATCTCTCTCTCTCACACACACATACACATACACACATAATGTACACATATACATAAATACACACACGAAGACACAAACATACACACACACACACACACACACAGAGACACACACACACCAGAATACTAACTGCTTTGGTTCCCAAGTTTGGCCTCCAAATTTGTGATTTTTCTCATTTTCATTTCCATTGGTTTTTAGCCCTGACAGAGCATCTGACTCACTATAGAATATGTAAAGTTTAGGATGTACAGATTTTTCCTTGGCCTGCAGACTCAACATGTGTTAGTATGGGGCTGGGAGTGGGAAGCATAATCTCCTAGAGATTTTGCATCTAGGGGTGATGGAGAACCAGTGTTCATTTCCTTCTGCTACTGCAGCATATGCTGAGTTAGAGGCATAGCTCCCACCATGGCTTTGATTCCTAGAGCTTCTGACCTTTCCTGATCTGTCCACGTCAGCTGCTAAAAACTCCTTTGTCTTGATTTAGTGGGTTTGTCCTTTTCACAGAACCCATACATGGAGAAGAGAAACTACATTAACAAAGAAATAAAGCAACCTACAGAGAAAACCCAGCTTTCTCTTCCCTGTTTAGATGACCTAAGAAAGTTCCTCTGCCCCTCACTCTTGTCACTCATTCATCTCACACCCCTTGCCTTTCGTGACCTCAGACCTGAATGGCAATGTACGCCCACTTCATCCTGAGTCAGCCTGTCATGCTTGATATTCCCATCCGTTTTCGTGATCTCTGGAAGTGCTCAAACATGCTCTTCACTCTGCCTCCCATCCAGCCATAGAATTGGGCTGGTTGTTTCTCCTTTGGACTCCAAGGCCTGCCCTCCTAGTCAAGCTATAGAACAGAATCCTGCTGGAACCACCATGCTGACTGCTACTGTGCCCTTCTCTGTCCCCCGTCCTGTGTCATATGCACCGTATGTATTTTATACCAGGCACAGTCACATTACACCATCCTACTCAGTTGGTACTTTTGAAAGACATAAAAATAACTCATGTGTGGAAAAGGAGGAGCTAAGGGATCCTCAATATTAATGAGCATCCACAGGCTTTCTTTTCTTGTTTTTTTTTTTTAAAGAATTAAAATTGAAATATAATGACATTATTTTCTCTTCTTTTTTCTCTTCATCTGTTCCTATCTACTTTTTTGCTGTCTCTCAAACTCATGACCTCTTTCTCTCTCTTTATTCTCCCTCAATATATGCATATACATATATATTTATTTATATTTACATATATTTCTAGATATATAAATACAACCTGCTCAGCTTATAAAGTGTGACATGTCTGTATGTGATTTTAGATCTGACTCCTAAATATTGGATAACCAAAGCTAGACTAAATAGCTAACCCTAACCCTAACCTGAGAATTCCATGCTTTTCTTTTGTTCATTTTCTAGGGTTGAGACCCAATGACATTTATCCCCATTCCATGTTAATATATCTATTAGTGACATCTTGCTCAAGTATCATTTCAGCTTCTATGATCATGAGACTTCATGTGTATATATTCCTTGACATTTTTAGCAGACACAATAGCAAATTTCCCATTTCTCCATCTCTCACAAACTTTCTTTCCTCTCTTTCACCGTGATTCCTGAGCCTTAGGTGTAGAGATTATGTTCTAGATTTATCAGTTGTTGCTGCTACTTGTTCGCTGAATTTTGATTTGCTGTGGTTTTCTGTAATGGTCTCTGTTTATTGCAAAAAAGATTTCTTTGATGACTAATGAGACCTATGCTTATCGATAAGTACAAGAATTAATATTTAAAATGAAGTTATAAATTAACCTGGCTTAACAGTGGTGGTTGTAGATTTTCCTTCAAGATCTATGACTTCACAATGCTGGGTAGTAGGCTAGGTTTCTAATATTAGGTATGACTTGTTCCTTTTAATCAGAACTTAAAGAGAGCTAGTGGTTACTGACAAGGTGTGTGTCACTATTGTAGCCATAGAAATATGTGCCTTATTGGTCATTATTATAGTTCATAAGCATCATAGCTAAATAGGACTATTGGTTTCTTCCCTTCTTTAGATGCTTACATTCGGTAGTCCTCAAGGAGAAGGCTTCCAGGTCCTCTGACTCTGTATGAAGTACATGGTGTCTGCAGCAATAGAGATTTATCTACAATGTCTGAGAAGCAACTAATAAGGGCACTAGAAATAGGCTATAATGCTCTAGGAGTCTGTGGGGACTTCTCATGCCTAATGTATTTTTTTAGACAGTCTTTGGTTACTTGGGTAGTATTGTCAACCAAGATGGTAAATTTTCATTTAAACTACATATGTATATACATACTTATATGTATTAGATGTAATTTTAGGTAACCAGGTAATATTATTCCTTACAATTTTTTTCGGATAGTCTTACTGTTATTTTATTCTACCCTTTTCTTTCCTTCTTCTGTTAATCTTCCTCTTCTCTCCCTAATTAAAGTCCCTTCAAATCTATTTTACCTTTCTTTCCATTGCCTCTTCCTCCTTCCCTGCCACAGTCCATTTTACTTTCTGGTACTTGCAATAACTCCAGATTACATATTTACATCCAATGATTTGGAAGTAGTAACTAAAAATGAGAAAGAACACGAGACTTTCTGGATCTTGGGGGCTTTCTTTCTTCTTGCTCCATCCTGGGATGTGAACTTCATCCATTTGCTCCATGACCCTTCTACCTCTACCCTTCCTCAGGGTTTATCTGGTAGCTTTTGGCTGTATTGCTTGGCTGTTATTATTTTGGGAAATAATGATTTCATTAGCAGTCTCATAGCTGTTGTTCCTACTTCTCTAGAGGCAAGACATCATGCATAAAGCAGAAGAGAACTGCATCCTTCTGTGTGAGCACATTCACTTGATGGAAAGACCATAAGAGAGACTATCCGCCCTTCTTTCTTTTGTGCTGTCTCTATCTGAAATCAGTTAACCCTACATACCCCTCTTTAGACTCCCAAACTTATTCCATTAATAGCTACATCATTATGTACACTGTGTCCTACTGTTATTTCTTGCTTCTGTAGTAAGCTTTGAAATTGGGATAGGTTACTATCTTGGCTTTGTTTAGCTTTGTTTTTTGTTTTCCTCAATCCCTTTCATTTCCATGTGCTCTTTAAGAACAGTTTGGTGATTTCTGATAAATAAGGCTGCAGGTATTTGGTTGAATTTCACATCATCAGAATATAAATATGGCAGTCAAGGCCACCCTAAATTTTTTAGTTCAACAAAAGAATGATTATTCATCCATTTGGTTTTCTTTATTTCAATATTGTTTTGTAGTTTTTCAATGTACTGGACATACATTCAATTGTTCAGAATATTCCTATGTAACATTTTTTTCTCCCTAATGAGGTTTTAATAAAAAATTTTTTGATTTTCACTTCATTGTATTAATTGATTACATATGAAAATGCAATTTCTCCTTCCAGCCATATACCTGACTCTTATTTTTCCCTCAAATTGATGGCCCCCTTTTGGTCATTATTCTCTCTCTCTCTCTCTCTCTCTCTCTCTCTCTCTCTCTCTCACACACACACACACACACACACACACACACACACACTCAATTGATAAATATAACCTGATGAGTTTGTTTAGTGTGGCTGTGTCTGGATATTTTATATGTGATAATCCCTTAGGGGCTCAACTCTTGAAAAGGATAATTCAGTTACTTGCCTGTATTTTTTTGTCTTTCTGATAGATTATTCTCATAAAAGTGAGTGCCAATATTTTGATCTTTTCACTGTCTATTTATAATACAATATAAATATTCATAAATATAAATATAAATATCAAATTTTACTTATAAGATTATGGTAGAAAATAAGAGGGATTAATGCTTTGGTAAAGTCTTGGTCTGGTATCTGATTGTGAAAAGTATTACTGAAAACAAATTCATACTTTATCAATCTATTATAAATAGCTAAAAATCAGAGCATTAGTATAGGAAGAGATGAATCATAGTTCAAAGGATATGATTTAAGAGCTGCGCATGCCTCATAGGATTCCAGTAAAGTTGATCAAGATCTCATATGTCACATGGTGATATGATCATAAATGTGCATATGAGGCAGAGATAATTCATCTTTGATACTGTACTGTATTTCATGATGACTAACAAGTGTGATGGAAAGTATGTCTAACCAGGGGAACACTGTGATTTTAATTTTGTATATTAGGGCTTGGACAAGATTATTATATAGTTGAATAAATGATGACTAGCTCTGTCCATATGTAGTGGCAATTGACTAGGATTCAGAATTCATTTCATTTCTTTTATTTAAAGAAAAGATGTCCTGATGTGACTATATGGAGAAAATGTGAACATGATTTTAGAAATCTTGAGTGGCTAGAGAACAGAAGAAACTGGGGATCCAAGGCAGAAGGACAATGAACTGATGTGATAATTGTCATACTATATAGAGTAGTAAGAAAATTGAGTTTAGACTACATGATGGTGTTTTCATAAATGATAGGTCTGATACATGTTCTAAAGAAACTTGTAAAATCAGAGACAGAGACAGAGGTAGAGGGAGGGAGGAGAGAGAGAGAGAGAGAGAGAGAGAGAGAGAGAGAGAGAGAGAGATTATATATAAAACATGATTAATCTCAGACTGGCTGTATGGCACAAGCAAGGCTTCAGAATGTATGTTCTAGTTTTCACTGAGTTTTAAGCTTCTGTAAAATTCCACTAGAGACAGAGAATGAGTTCAATTGAACTAACTGTTTTCTTTATAGTCAGTTTGGGAGCCTTGTTGATTTTTTTTTTAATTTCTTAAATTTTATTCATAATTGTAGTATAACTATAGCTGAGTTACATTTTGTGAGATATCCAGATAAATCACTGTACAAATTTCAACTTGTTGATTGCATTTTGCTTTTCTTCAGGTTTCTAAACCATATCTCTTTTTTTCTTTTTTTAAAATTATTATTATGAATGAAGAAGTCACACTTTCTATCCTTGTATATCCTTATTCAAGGTCCCGTCCCCTTCCCACCACATCAGGTTATTCTTTCTTCTCCACAACTCCCCATCCCCCAACCCTGGGCAGGCAGCAGGCAGTCCCTTGGTCTCACTGTCCCAATATTGCTTAGTTCAGTCTCCACTCCTGGCAGATCCAGTTTTCTCCCCCCAACCTCAAGAGTGAATCAGGTGTTCCCCTAGGTGGACTGGGATCCAAGGAGTCAGTCCAGGGTGTTTCTGATCCCAAGCTGTTCAGTGGTTGTGGTTTGCAGGTTGGCCATGCTTGACTTTTTTCTTGTTTGCTTGTCTGTTTGTTTAGAGACCACTAATGAGTGAGTACATCCCCTGCTAAAGAGCTGAATAGATAATACTGAGGCAGGAGAAAGGATGGGCAGGATTGGCACAAAGAGAGAGAATAAACAAGAGAAAAAGAGAGAATGGGATGCAAGGGAGATCAGGAAATAGGAAAAAAAGTAGTAGGACATCAGGGGCCAGCCACCCAGCTACAGAGCAAGCCACGGAGAGAGAAGTAAATAAAGGTATACAGAAATAGAGAAATAAAAGTGTATAGAGGCAAAGGGTAGATTATATATAAGGATAGTTGGGGAAAAAAAAAAGCCAAGCTAAGGCTGGGCATTTATAAGTAATAATAAGACTTCCTGTGGAATTACTTGGGAGCTGCATGGTGGGCCCCTCAAAGAGTAAGAACAACCAACAACAAGGTATAGCCACATTAAATACTAGGTGAACTAATACACTGTCAATGCAAAAAAAAACTATTGTTTTTCTAAGACAGGTTTAAATTTAAAATAAAGTTGATCATTTCACACATGGCAATACCAGAATAAGTAGAGGTGACATGATTGCTATGATCCATAATGCAACATTCACATTTAAAACTATTACCACTCAGTTTCATGGGTATCATTGGTTAATTATTCCACTTAAAAGAAACAAGAATTTATCATATTAGACTCTATGACTAGGCTGAGGAGAAAGATATACTCTTTATATCAAGAAAAACTCATAGAAATCAATGCATTTTATGCACTTCAAATATAAATGTTTTGTCTATAGTTTTCTTTATTGAATATGCTTGCTGTATTCGATCCAGTTAATTGATAATCGCTGCTCCTGACAGGTCAGGAGTTTCTTCAGTAGTCACGTCTGTTGTTTACTATGTGCCAGGATTGGTTGTTTTATTGAAGCCTAATCAAAATAATTTTAAATGATGGCATGATTTCCCCCTTTATAATTTAAATTTCTAAAACTACGTTATGAGCTGAAAGTCATATAGTCAGAACCCTAAGGTAAAAAGGTAAACAATATAAAGATTAAAAATCAAAATTCTTTCCTACAAAGAAATTTCTTAAATGATAATCAGTATTCATTAAGAAAAAAAACAAACCACTGAATGAAATAGATAAGGGCTAGAAAAATATCAAGAAATTTTTAAAAATACATGTATTTGAAAGTAACATGCGTGGATGAAGCAATTAAATCAGGTAACCAAAACCCAATATGTAAAAAAAAGATCATGGCTACTGGAGCACCTCAGATCTGAAACACAGTTACAGGGGGTTATAAAGAATGTGCTGTGTAAGTCATTCCTCCATGCTGGTTTCTACTTTGCAGGTTTGGGGAGGGGAGAGGGGGACTGTTATATTAACTTTGAAAAAAGTTCCATAAAAAAATTACATAGAATTTGGTTTTAATGTAAATAGTAATGCCACTGTAAAGAAAAGTTTTGAGTGAATGTATTTAGCGGGACCTCATGTGCAGCAAGTGTTCTGAAAATGTTGGAAAACTAGAGCTTTTTAAATGGAGACAAGCAAATCAGTGATTCAAACTATACCTGCTAGATTAGTAATGCCTGAATGCCACACACACACACTTTATCTTTTTATATCTTCCTGAGCTGATGCTTAGTGAATACAGTACATGAGCAATGTCTCCGAAGTCAGCATGGTCCTAGGATGCTGGGAAAGAGGGCAGCCAGGGAACACAGTGCAGAGCTCTCTGTGAGTAATGTGAAGACTCATCCAGCTGATGGATGGTAAGATGTCTTTCTTGGTATCTGCATTTATTTCTATACTTTGTCTAAGATGGGATGGATAGGCCTTGCATATATTTTTTCTTATTATATGAATTTTTATTTGTCTCTATTTTGGCAAGATAAACTTTTAAATTTTTTATTGCTAATTTCCTGGTGCTTTGATGCTGTTTTTATTTTTCCCCTTTGAGTTTTTACTGATTTTGTTCCACTGTTGCTCAGAATCTTAGTCTCCATTTTGGTCATCAACATGGTAATTCACTGCTGTTTATCACATTTGCAAATAAACTGGGATATGCATTCCGAATGTATTTTTCCATCATGTTTAAAGTTACACTTATTGGGAATTAAAATTTCACCATTTGAACAATTAAATTTCAAGAAGTGAGTTGAAGCAACAGAAAAGAATGTTGGAATCCATATTTAATGTTACTCACAGACTCCCCATCAACTTGAAGAGTCTCGTTTCTTCAAACATTTAGTCATAAAGCATCACTTACAGCCCTTCTCTGATTAATAGTGAAAAAAGAAACAATGTCATTACCCTTCAGATTTCTAGGTAGTTATGTTTGTGATTATAAGAAATGATTATTTCTGAAGCCACTGAAGGAATGGTTTTAATGCAGAATAAGAGTTAATTATGAATATCAGCTGTAGTCAGAATCACCATTGCTGGAATCAGGAATGACTATTATTCAAAGGAAACCTGGAAGCAGTGATGTCAGAGTGAAAGAATTCTGGGCAGAAGAGAGAATTAAGTAGCTCATTTGGGCAAGCTTCCAAGTCAAAAGGCAACACAGTCAGTATACTGTTGCCTGGAGGAGTAAATTCTGATAATCCTGAAGTTGTCAGTTCTAAATGAGCTGTGAGAGAAAATATATGCATAAAGATTTTTTTCCTCTGGATGTTGTTTTATAGTGGTCCTTGCTGGTGTCCCCTTCCTTATCCTCACTACAGCTAAAACACTTTCAGGACTCACATTCATGGCTCTTCAGGTGAGTCCCTCCTTCATGAAGAATGCCCACAGGATGTAAATTTTGATTACCCCATCCCTCAGATCCTCCCTTTTGTTATTATGTGTTCCCAGTCTTTTTTGCATGTGTGCATCTTGAGACATTCTAGCAGGATCTGCAATGGCAGCAGAAGCGTTCTATGCACTGACTCCCTTGAGAGCTCCATTACGTTTCCTACAATCAAAAATAAAGTCCTCAGTATTCCATGATGGCTAATGCATGTATTGATGTTATTTCAGTAAAATAAGCAAAATAAAGAAATATGTTTAGGAACAAACTATTTTCATACTTAAAATTTCCAAATCTGGAAAGAGATTACTTCAATTTAATGAGAAGAGTGGGTTTTGAGTTTAAATTAAGATTGTCTTCATTTTCTTTACCTCACATTTCTATTTTAATTCCAAGTAAAACTAATAATCTAAAATCCCTTTTGTTTCTATTTTCTCCCTGTCTCTCTTTTTAGTGAAGACCACATATAACTTGTTCAGCTCAGGTTGCTTCAAACCATTCCCTCCTTGGCTCTCCTGCAGTGAACAACGTTGTCAAAATTAGTATTTTAACCAATTCAGGTGGCCTCTGGTTGTTCACTAGCAATGTACCAACCATCATGTTTGCTGAGCATCAAGACAAGGTACCCAGGTAGGAAAATCACAGAGGTGAGGTTTTCCTGTTTACACAGTTTAGACAACAGTTCTGTCTCAGTGCACAGGCTTTGTTCTTATCATGCACCAAAAGTTTCTTTGGCTTTAGCACTTAGAAATAAAGACACAATGCAAAACTGAGTCTTCATATGAGTGGGATTGAGACTTACTTTTTAGGCACTGAAAACATGGAAAAGCCATTAGCAAATGTTTAGCTGAAATAGAAAGCATTCCTTTTGTTCTTCTGATAGTTGTCTGGTTTGTATTGGGCCTTATTTTCTCCCACAGCCCTTGTTACCTTTTGCACTACGAGGGACCACATACACTTAAGTCAGCACTTTGTCTTAGAACTTTGTTGATTGCAACTTTTGCTTACAGATACAAATTGTTCTTGAAGAAATGTGGGAACACAGGCTTTGTTTATTCTGACACGACTACACTTGTGGTTTCAAGGTGTTAAAACCTTTTTATTTCCCAACAAGGCAACATCCAAAATGCATATATTCACTGCATTGGCAATTATGTAATTAAAATTAAATCAAGAGATTTGGGTAGGGAGGTAATTTTCAAACTTTTAAATGTTTAGATCTCCTCAAAGCTTCATCTTTTTTCATTTCAAGATGTGCACTAGCTAGAGACCATTTTAGATTGAGTGGTGTTCAGCATCAAAAGTATGCAGATGGGCTATGTGAAACTTCCAGCACTATCTACTGGCTGGTGACAATGACCACCAAATCCTACAAAGAAAATTTGAATTCAGAGAATTAAGACAGTTCATTTAAATATTAGCCACCATTCATTAGGAGATAAGAGTTAACGGAAGAGGAAATTTTGTTGCTATTTTTATTTTGCTGTGTTTTTCTTTTACTTTTCTGAGACAGGGTCTTGCTATATATCCCAGGATGGCTTCAAGCTCATTGACTTTTTCCTGCCTCAGCTTTCTAAGCATTGAGATTACAGATATGACTCATCATGCCCTCTTTAAAGTTGGAATCTTAGTTTTTAAGAATTAAAGATAGTCAAGTAGAAAAGTAGAAGATTAAAAAATATGTTTGACTGAACAGGAAATAATATGCTTTATAACAGCATTTTTGTCCTTTTACTTCTGTCTGGTTGAAGAAGCAATTTCACAGAGCTTATAATTATAAGAAATTATATTTCTTCTCAACTAGTACTTTGTGGAAATTTTTTAGAATTAGAAACAGGTCAGCCCAGACAAAGTGGTGAATGATTTTATAGTGTGCAAAAAAATTCCCACTAAAGTAGGTAAAGGTAGTGTCCTGCTCATAACAACTCTACTTTTTTTAAGGAGTTTGCTCTAGCATGGAAGATCTGTGCAACATTTGATAAAAGCAGGAACAAAATTAGAATTGTACATTCTGCCCTCCAGGATGCTAAACTATGTGTTTCAATGCATTAACTAGAATTGGGATGGATGACATAACAACCAGACAGGCTCCCAAGTTGTATAAGAAAACAGAGTCAATAGCAAAAGCAGCCTTTAGAACAAAATCCCTGTCACTGTAACACCAAAGATTTTAAGATTTCAGTAGTGTAACCACAAGGGAGGATTAATTATGGGATATCAATAAAAGAAATACTTCTTGGATTAGGACATAATTTAAAATCAAAAGAGTAAAACAAATCAACCAACCTGATAAGTCTGGACAAGAGACTAGCTTATTTAAAGTCTTTTTACTACTTAAATTTGAATAGCATTGATGTGTAAATACGGTGATCTTCTTACTAAAATTCACCAAATGTTTGATCATGTTTTTTCATTCATCACAATTTCAAGGATGTTAATTTTTGACTATTTTGAAAAAAAATATCTACAGAAAAATGTTGTGAGAAAAAGCCTTTCATGCTAGTCTTGCACATATATGTTTGGCAAATGTTTTGTTTTTCTGTAGTTTACATGTCAAATCATTAAAATCATACTTACCATATAGTTATGAGCATGGGTTACTTGTTTGGCCGGGTTTGATGGCCTTTCTGTCTTATCATTAAATACTCTCACAGTATAGTCTTTCCCTATATCCTCTTCCAATATTATTTGGGATCATTTTCAGAGATTAGCAAGTCTAGAACCTAGAATTTTCAGGTGACATTAATATTCTTGAAATGCAAAGCAGAAAGAAATGAGTGAGGCTGTGTCACTGTGGTGACTCTCAGCCAAGTTAATGTCTCCTAGGGAGAAGTAGGCCTGGATACCTACTACTTAGTCGTAGGTCTGGTAGAAGCAGTGGTGAATTAGAGGCTGATTGTTCTTAGTGATGGCCCTCACCATTTCAATATGATGGGCATTTGGTCTTGTCTACTTAATATGTAAAATATGTTTTCCATAGAGAAAGGGAACACACACATACACACAGACACGAACACACACACACACACACACACACACACACACACACACACACACACACACACACATACCAGGTCATGCAATTATATTTGCAAAGGAGATTACATATTTACATTTACTGGCACTTAGAACTCTGACAAGTGAAAATTCTCTTTACCATATCCTGAGTAGTTGTCCATGTCTACTATTGTAACAAGAAAAATTGAGACAGAAGAGTATCATTGTTCTAATCCATGGTCAGATCATTCTTTTACAAAACAATAATAATAATAACAATAATAATAATAATAATAATAATAATAATACAAAACAAAATAGAACAACAACAAGAAACCAAAAAGCAAAACACATGAGAGAAGAAAAACATAACTGATATATTGAATGTCTGGATATCACTGTACTTTACAGTTGCCTGAAGAAGTAAATTTTTGAGTGAAATAACATATTTTTTAAGCTTAATAATTTTGCACTGAAACTCAGCTAAAATCTGTGCTTAATGCAGCACACACAAAGCTAGAGAAACTTGCACTTAGTTATATTCCTGAAATGGTTAAAGAATTTTTCTGGACTGAAAAACTAGGGCTGTGGTTTGGAAACAATCTTTGATATGATCAGAAAATCTTCAAAACAAAATGTTAAGTATGGCCATATTTTTTTTTTCAAGTGGATCTGCTATATGTGTATTTTAGGTGTCTTTCTGATTGTGTTCAGATGTGGGTAAGTAGTGAGGAGGAAGAAATAATACTTCTTAACTTTGAGGATAAAACAACCCTTTCAAATTGTTTATGCATCTCATGTACGTTGGTGATCTGTCCCACATTCTGCATCACAGTGGGGCAGATAGTGTTAGGGTGTTGTGTGTTTCTTCAGAAACAGGTGGGCAAGGATGGATGAGAGCAAGTGCCAAAGAAGAGTCTACCAACAAATGGTAGGTTTCTGAACTACTTGATATAGAATCAGGTAGAAGGACTTGAGAAAGATGTCAAGGAGATTTAATCATTGCAATGGTACTTACCTTTAAAAGAAACTAATTTGGAGCATGTTGGCCCATATCACATCATCCTGGCTGTTATTTAAATTTCAGTCTTCACTTTCATTGTGTTATTTAACAAAACAATCAGTGTGAGAGCTTCATAGGTGCTGTTCAGCTGAGTAAGACTCTTTAAAAAAAGTATTATCAATGCTATTTTGATAAGTTAAGAAACATAGATCATGCTTTGCTAGTATTGAAGCACTTTTTTTTTTAATAAGAAATACATATTTAGTTCTTTTAAGTTTTGCTATTTGGGAATTTCATATGTGAATATAATGTGCTCTTATCGAACCCAACCTCTGATTTCTTCCTGTTAAATGTCCCTCACTCCCTATATTTTCCACCCAACACTTTATGTTCCCCTTTTAAAGCCTATTAAAATCATGTAGTGCTGACAGCTTGTTCATGGCTACAGGGCTACATACTGTAACATGGACAGCTTACCAGGGCCACATCCAAAAGAAACTGATTGTCTCTTTCCCAGTAGTCATCAATTGCTAATAAAGCCTAGGTGAGCGATGGGTCTTAGAGAGTCGCTTCTCTGCCGATGTTGGGATTGGGCTGGGTTGATCTTGTGAGGCTCTTCTGAAAAACATTCTTGATTTACAATAAGTATCTTTCCATAGTCAATATGTACAAACATGATTATGTGCACATATATGACTTTGCATCAATATAGCTGTAAATGTTACTTTGCATAAATTTTTTATTTAATGTTTGCTCTTGTACTTTCAGTTTGATCATTCATTTTAGGATAATTCTTAGTGTGTATGTTTCAGTTATAGATTTATGTATTTATTGTGTGTGTGTGTATGTGTGTGTGTAGTTATGTGCATGTAAGTGTAGGTGCCCAAGAAGGACAGAAAATGGCATTAGAGTCCCTGTACATGGAGTTGCAAGTAATTGTGAGATGCCTGATATAGAGGGTGGCAACTGAACTCCAGTTCTATGTGAGGCAAAATTCTTAACAACTGAGTCATCACTCTAGACCTTTTCCATATTTCTATATAAGAACATAGAGTAATATGCAATTATATGTATAAACAAGAGTGTATAGGTAGTGTTATTTTTTTATCTTAATGAAGTAAGATCAAACCCTGGCATTAGTGTACACTGAACAATATTTTGTGGAAATTTCTCTAAGTTAACTACTCTTACAAACTTTTTCTCTTTTATTAGAACACTACACTGCTCCACTTTACAGATATATTACAACTATTTCAAATATTTCCTGTAAGTGAGCTTTTATTTCCTACATATTTAATTGATTTATTATAATATTCTATTTTAGAAATAATTTACTGTGTATCACAGGCTAGCCTTGAACCTGCGTTCTTCTGCCCTCTGCTTCTTGAATGCTTGGATTAAAGGTATGTGTCATTACACACTACTTATTACATACACATACCAACAGAACATTGTTTAAATATATAAAACTATCAATGCTTATGTCTATGTTCTAAAATCTTCCTCTACATAGTAATACTAAATGGAATTTCTGAGTGATTTCAAGTATTTAAAACTTATTTTGTACTTTTTCACACCTTGTGTTGTTTCTCACTTTGTCATTTGTGAGAGTAAATACTGTGTTCTAGATTGTATTCCAAGTGTAGTTTATAGATTATACAGACAGACAAAGACAGACTTCTTTAGGACCGTAAACAGATTTCAATATGATCCCCAGTGACTTGGGTGCACTTAAGTAGCTTGCCATCAGATGCAGTCATCCTTTGTTTATCTCTTGAAGAACAACACAACATTAGGGGTTGGTTCTTTAGTGGGAAGAATGAGAGCTGACAGACAAGCCTAAGATAAACACTGACTTTTTAACCTTACATTTTTATGTGAAATGGAATCCTCCCATGCATGCATTAAATACTTCAAAAGGAACTCTTTACAGTTATTTTTACCCTCAAGTTTCCCTGGACTCACACACTACTATTAATGCTGTCACAACAGTACACCAGTTAAAGAGCTATGACACTAAGAGAGAGATTTCTGAGTTGCATATTTTAGTTTTTGAGGATATGAAAATGTAGCGATATCATAGGGGTTTATTTGACGGAATATTTGGTAAAGTGGATAGTGAATCAGTGTCAAAGGAAACTTTCAAACTTTTTCTAGAAGGTCCCATTGTTTGAACTATGACCTCACTCCCCCAACCCACTGTTAAATTTGCAGTGATGGATCTTCTAGAAAAGCAAAAGTTACAAAGTTTACTGGGATGCAGAGATGTGCAAACAGGTTTGAGACACCTCGACTGTAGGGCCTAGTATTAAATTTTTTGAGAGAGTGTGGTTTGAAGACACAAGTTAGCTTCTCTGCCACTTTAGGTGGGCTGTGGAGCTCCCTCACTACAATGCTGGTTCCTAAAAGTCTTCTGTGGAGCAAAGGGAACACTCTTCCATTGTTGGTGGGAGTGTCAGCTTGTTCATCCACTCTGGAATGCAGTATTTAGGTTTCTCAGAAAACTGGGAAGAAATCTCCCCAAGGATCCAGCAATACCACTATTGAGCATATACCCTAAAGATGCACATTCACACCCCAAAAGCATTAGCTCAAAAATGTTCATAGCAGCATTATTCTTAATAGCAAGATCCTGGAAACAACCTAGATGCCTCTCACCTGAGGAATGCACTAACAAACTGTGGTACATCTAAAATGGAGTACTACTCAGCAATAAGAAAAAATGGTGTACTAAAATTTGCAGGCAAATGGATGGATTTGGAGAATATCCACCTGAGCGAGGTCTCACAAACCCAAAAGGATAAGCAGGGGTTGTACTCACTCATTAGTAGACTTTAAGCAAAAACTTTCTTTTTCCAATGAAAGATGATTGGTGAATAAAGTGATTTAAAACACACACACACAACACAACACAACAAAACAATCAAAACTTCTGGTGTGACTGTAGAAGGGTTGCTTAGCAGAAATTTGTGGTGGCCATAGTGCATTCATGGGCATTAGCTGTGACCTACTGTGCTTTTTTCATCTGTAGCTGAGCCTAACCTGGCTTGAGAAGTTTAGATTTTATTTTTTATGCTGCATGTACTTTAGAGAAAAGAGAAGTTTTATTACTATGGATTATTTTTATCTATTCTGAATGTTTTGCTTTTTTATATAAAGTTTGACATTAATCTTGAAAAAACAATAAAAAAGTTTTTAAAAAAGAATCCATTGATGAAACTGAAAATATGACTCAGAAGAATAAACTTTCAACGTTATCCTCAGGTCACATACTTGTCTGCAACTACAGCTCCAGTTGGTCTAACTCCCTCTTTTGACCTTGGCAGTGATGTGAATTTGTGTGCAGATACTCATGAACAGACATACAGACACACGGACACACACACACACACGTAAAATAAATCTTTAAAAAGTCCCTTCTCTGCATCAGGAATGCATAGTAGATATAGTTTCTTCTTTGTTAAGGTTTCATGAAGCCTACTTGCAAATACACAGAAATCTAAGTGGGATTTTCGATTAAATTCCTTAAGTCTTTTAAACCTTGTTATTCAAAGTGTCACCACCTTAGCAGTGTGAATGGACTTAATCTTAAAGGCAGATTTTCACAATTCTCTAAATGTTACATGTATTCACCTTCTCAGGGGCAACAGCCACTTTAACATGTTACCAAGTGCTTTGGACTAAGAGGATTATCTTTTTGTTTTCATAAGCAAGCCTTTTTATTATGAGAGAATCTTCCACTCTTTAATTTTCATCAAATTTGCCTTTTTTTTCTGGGCATTCTCATTCCTACTGATAAATTCTTTTGTATCTATCTTCCAGTGGCACTGGCCTCTACATACAGCTAGAACGGGTTTAGGGATGGGTGTGAAGTACATAGAATTCTCCTAGATGGTGGGGCATATAACTCAGTCTCTCTTATTTTTCAGAATAATCAAGCATCAGATGTTAAGGAAACAGCATTTAGCATAGACTTACATTTTCTCCTTTTTATGATTATTTCTCTTATTTTTGAGATTATAACATTACATTTTTCAGTTCCCCTTCCTCCCTCTAACCTTACTTGCTGTCTTTAAAATTCATATCCTCTTTTTAAATAAATTGTTGCTACATGCATATACATATCTATATTCCTAAATTTTTAAGTACAACCTATTCAGTCTGTATAATGTTATTCATATATAAAAACATATATACATATATATTTCAGTACTGATCCTTTGGTACAAGATAACCAATTGTTGTGCTATTCTTGGGGAAAACTATCTGTCCCTCTTTTTGAATTTCTTAGCTGCCTGCAGTTCTTTGTGTAAGAGTTCTCTTTTCTGAGACCATGAGCACAGCAGGTGTTGACAGAGACAAATCTGAGTAGAAAAATACAGAGGCTATAACTTTACCAGGAGCCTGAATGCTCAGCTCTGTCCATAGGGTCCATCTTATATAGTGTGTTTTACTTCTGTTTTTGAGTTTCTGAGCTCCAGAGTAATGGTGAGTTCATGCTACATCTATGATGGAAAATCTAGGTTAATGAGAAATGGTAGCTTGCTGTCCAGATTTCTGTGAAACCTGGAATATCTGAGGGCCTTATGACTAAATACCATCTGCTCATTTCTTAAGGACATTCTAAAAAAAGAAAGCTAGGGACAAAACTAGGATTGACTTTGCTTTGACCACTTCCTCCTGCTGTCTTGGGAGTTGAAAACAATGCAGTTCCCTCCAGAGTGAGAAGCAACAGTCACCATGCCATGGACAGATCGAGGAAGAAGAACCTGCTTCAGTTTCAGTAATGCCCATGTGAAGCTCAGCTCTACACACGTTTGGTATGGGAGACTGGAGGCTGGGTTGGGAAGACTGTTGACGGCAGGAAGAGAAAAGGAGAGCAAAGATCAGTCTATTCATCTATGTTCCACTCACTAAGCATTTTCAGAATATGCCTTTTATTTTTGCAAGTCTTATTTTACTTTGCAAAGAATAAAAGGACCTAACAGTGTCTGAAAACAAGGCAATTGCTGGGTATTAGGGCTAAGGCTGGGGGTCACATCTTTTGACTATGCTTTCTGGTCTCTAAGAATTTCTGCAAGAGAGGGGGAAATCTTTATGGTGTGGGACTGAATCCTTTTTGAAATGGTCTACAAGCTATGATTTCTAGGCCTAAAATATGATCACAATTAATGCCTGAGTAGTTATTGCCATCTCGATTACCTTACTCTACCTGATATCAGAGAGATGGGGTAGCTGTGAAAACCTGAGCTGACTTTTCCATTTCGATTTATTCTTGTGGTTAAAACTGATGGCTAGGTAAAAGTGCATTGCTAAACACCTTCCTTTTGCTACCAAACTTGCAGGCAATTGCATGATGCATCAAGAGATTGTGAACTTTGTTTATGTGCTTATTCGCAGAGCCTGTCCTACTTTACCACTTCCAGGTTCCTTCAAGACTCAACCTCATCCCACGCAGAGGTTCAGTGTGTTTCTTCTGCCACTCTGTGTCTAACATGGGTGGTGGGTGCAGGTAATGAGGAAGTAGATTCTAGAAAGAGTTTTTAGCTCTATCACTGATCTAGCTGTACATCCCTAGACTTCTTGGGTTCAGATGTTTGACAGCTGCAGATTTGTAAGGCATCATCTGGAGAAAATAGAATCTAATTGCATTCCTTTTTCATATATGCTGTATACTTACATGCAATGTGTCAAGTCTGATATTTCTGGAGATACTTTATGCACAGCACAGAGAAGGGTAGGGGCTGGAGTATAGTCTACATGCTGAGCTCTGCCTCTTCCATGGCGCTGTAGTACACTGAAGGAAGAGACAATCTTTTGTAATTCAACCACTCAGAGGATGGCTTATAAGGGGACACAGGGAACTGGAGGAACTAGTGGTGGAGATGCTGAGATTCTCAATATCGAGACCAGTAGTTCTCAATTTGCTTAAAATGATGTCTTTTGGAAAATCTGACAGTGGGAGAGTGATAATTCATAGGCTGTGTAAAGGTGTCATACACAGTATGTATTTGTCTTATACAATGATATGCCACATAGTATTATAAAACATTTGAATTAATTGTTAATATGTAAAACTCAAGAGACCTTGCAAAATATTCTGAATTTATTTTTAGGTAACATTTGGTAGTAGCCAATTAATGTGTGATATAGGCCTTGTCACACACTGTGACCTCCCTAGCTAGTCCTCAGCATAAGGTTAATTGTTGTTTATCATAGTGCTTGACATTTATTTTCATTTAAAAAAACTTAAGAGAAAAGTGAAAATTATCCTGTGCTCCTTTAAAAAAAATGCAAACATTAGAAAAGATGACTACAAAGTCATTTTAAAAATTATTTGGGGGCTACTAAAATATAATTACAAGAAGGACAACCCATAGTTGGACTGGGGTTTGAAGGGTCAGTCCAGGGTGTTTCTGATCCCAAGCTGTTCGGTGGTTGTGGTTTGCTGATTGGGCATGTTTGGCTTTTTTTCTTGTTTGTTTGTTTAGAGACCACTAGTGAGTGAGTACATCCCCTGCTTATCTCTCTGAGTTTGTGAGACTTCGCTCAGGAGGATATTCTCCAAATCCATC
>PVIH01006506.1:0-110330 GCA_004025045.1 Sigmodon hispidus | reverse complement strand
TGGGTATATACCCTAAAGAGGCACATTCACACTCCAAAGGTATTAGCTCAACTATGTTCATAGCAGCATTATTTGTAATAGCAAGAACCTGGAAACAACCTAGATGTCCCTCAACTGAAGAATGGATTAACAAACTGTGGTACATCTACACAATGGAATACTACGCAGCAGTAAGAAAAAATGATATCCTAAAATTCACGGACTAGCAGTCTTAAATAAGCCAGCTGCTTGGTCTTAAATAATCACACAAACTATTATATTAATTATATGGTTTTTGGCTTATGGCTCATGCTTATTACTAGCTAACTCTCACATATTAACTTATTTTTAGTAATCTGTCTTTCCACGTGGCTTGTGGCTTACTTGTTTTTTATTATACTTTTTTCTTAAGTGGTTAAATCAGGTCTCTCTCGTGACTCTTCCTTCTTCCCGTTTCTATGCTTGAATTTCCTGCCTACTTCTAAGCTGCCCTGCCATAAGCCAAAACAATTTTTTTTATTATCCAATGGTATTCACAGTATACACAAAGACACCCCATATCACTTCTCTTTTGTCTAATTAAAAAGGAAGGTTTTAATTTCAACATAGTAAAATTACATATAATAAAACAGCTACTAAGTAATAGTTACAATTATAATTTTTAGTCTATATGTATTTACTGATTAAAGAAAATATTTTATCATCTATTTTATCTTTGTGAGTTTGAAGTTTTATATCAAATTTATTTTTTATTGTAACTAAGAGAAACAATAATTATAACTATTTATTTTTTAACTATATCAAAGACCACAGAAGAATATAATATTACCTGAATAAACAGGAAGCATAAGCAACTTTTAAAATCTAGAAATAACAGAGATGACATCTGGCTGTCTGGAAAGTTACCCAAAGTTTTTGTAATGTTAGGGCATCTATCTTTAGCCTATAGGCCTAGAGTGGGACAGACCACTTCCTGTTGCCTACAGCTACTACTCCAGCACCATTTCTGCCTTTACGTGCCACCATATCTCACTATGATAATAATGAACTTTTTTTGAAGCACAAAATTTGAAGGACTGTTCTGTCCATTGTGGCATAGTTTGTCAGTTGTGTTTTTTTCTGTGTCTTGTAGAATGCCTGGCAGTTTTTAATCCTACAAAGCAGGAACTTCAAGGACCATCCCAGTTTGTTCTGCCAAAGTTAAGAGGTTACTCTTAATGGGTCTTGCATGTCAAGCATACTGTCAGGCAGTTGAGGCAAGAACAGTCTCTTGTCTAATGGCTATCTTTTGCTACAAAGAAAGTAAACCCTACATGGAGTTTCTTTGATACCCTTCTTCTTGAAGCAGATTCATGCTGCCAAGAGCAAACCTGTCTCATTGCTTAGAAAAGTCTAAGCTTTTAAAATATTTTAAATGTCATATTTTATAAGTCTTTGAGGTGTTTGAAGATTACTTATCTAATCATACTAAAATTTAGTTAACATGACTATAAGTTTAATTATCATAGATGACTATCAATCTGCATTTTAAATATATATTACAATTTTAAATGAGTTGTAAAAACATAACATCTTAAACAAGAGTAGAAATACACATATGGTATAATAAAACTAACTTTAAATTTGTATCAATAAACCAAAAATCTATACTAATGTAAACTATTTTAAGATTAGCAGTTGTTTTGTAGATTAAAGATTTAGTAATCTATTTTCTTAATCATTTTTATATTATCTCTTTCTTTTTCTTAGAAAGAGATTAACAATGACCATTAACTATTTATAATAAAAATAAATATTTATATAAATAATATTTTTGGAATTTGGGCATAGCTTTTTAATATTTTGTTGTTTTTTGAGGCACTGGCAATCTTATGGGGGTCTTGAGGCTGGATCATCTTAGTTGGCAGCCTTGAAGCTGATGTGGCCATCACTTCTCAATAGAGAAATTTTAGGGAGTCTTCTTTAATCAAACTATATTATCCTGGAAGCAATCTATAGGTACTCATTTTTGTAGAAACTAAAGCATAACTTCTTTTTTAAAGCAATATATCTTTAGACCTAAATTTTAAAGCCAAAATACTTTTAAAATATATGTTTGTTTGGTAACTTAGCAGCCTTTACAATCAAATATCTTTTGCATTTAACTCATTATCAGTTAAAATTTTTTAACAAAATACAATAATAGACATAATCTAGACTCTTTGTGTATTTTTTTATCTTTAGGTGGCCTACATGCCAACTAAATATAATATATATTATTTTAAGTACTTTTTAATTTTTTAATTATCTATAAAATTTACATACATTGTAACTTGTTTAGATGTTTTTTCTTAATTGAATTTGTTTTATTGTGTATCATTAATCATTTTTAAATTACCATTGTTTTTGAAATGGTAAACTGTAAGGCATTGTTTTGACTGATAGTTTTGCCTTACTCAGCTTTTTAGCATGGGTGAGGTATCAGAGTCACACTTACCTTCTCAATTCTGGGAAGCAGTATTAAATATTTTGAAGCTATGTTTTTAAGCCCACAGTTGTGCTCTCGAATTTCAGAAGTAGCAGCTGGGACAAGTCTCTTAAAAGAACCACACAATTTTGCTGCTAAGGCTTCTTCAGGAAGCCTCACTTAAAGGAAACAGAGCATTTCCCCAAGGAAATGTACTACAAAGAAGCCATCTTAGACTCTGGTCCATTTTGGTCTGTATGAACATAAACCTTAAATTCATTATATGCAGGTTGTGCTTACATCAAGGCTTTTATGAGACCTTAGGAATACCTGTTACAGCTCAGGCTCCACACAGCAAACCCACTCCTTTATAATTTAGACCCTCACACTACACCATCTCTGTACCATGACCCACCTCAGAGACACAACTCAAAAACTGATTTTAGCTCTGTTTTTGTGATCTAGAACTCTTTTTAAGCTTTCTTAGGCTTTCTGTGGATGTAAGTGCTCCACGTTGTGTACCTTTTGTAGTAAGAAGTTTTTGGTCAGGCCTAGCTCCAAGATCTGAAGATTATACTAAAGAAAACTAAATACATTTTGAAATCTACAAGCTAAGAAACAATAAAGTAAACCAGAGAAATTAGAAAATTAAAGCAAAAATGTAGTGAAACTGATAGTAGTGAATTACCAATATAACAGAAAGCAGACAGATAAAGTATTCAAGGGTGTGCAATTTCATCCAATGAAAGAGGGAGATGTAATAGATACACACACGTGTGTGTGTGTGTGTGTGTGTATGTGTGTGGAACGCATATTTAAATATACACATATTTTTAACAAATTCATAAAATATTGTGTCCAATTTAATGCTAGTAAGCTTGATACAGCATAAATTAATTTAGGCTTAATTTGGAGTGCTTGAAGTGATAGGCTTTAGTTTCGATTTTGGTAGTGGCTTCAAAACAATAAATTAAAAAACAAACAACAAAAAAGTATATAGCCTTGGTCTCCAAAGTGATGTTCTTAATGACCAGTGCAGCCGTAGCAACATACCTGTTTCCTGTATGGCCTAACTCTAAGGAGAGGCTATAAAGGAGTTGGTGGCTTTGAAAATGAGAGTGTTGGCTCTTTTTGCCTGTGTGCCACTATACTCAGGATGGTACCTGACTCACTCTGGAAGATAAATTCCAGTGGCAAGGCAAAGGAGTTCCTATTTTTTCACTACTAGCAGATTCAATTGCGCAACACTGGAGCAGCAGCTCTCAACTGGGGGAGGGGGCTAACCCCTTTAGGGGATCACAGATCAGATATCCTACATATCAGATATTTATATTATTCATAACTGTAGCAAAATTACAGTTATAAAGTAGCAATGAAGTAATTTTATGGTTGGATGGTCACCACAACATGAGGAATTCTGTTAAAGGACTGCAACATTGTGAAAGATGAGAAGCACTGGCCTAGGTACCAGATAGGAATATTACAGAAGAAATCTCATGATTTTCATCATCTAAAAAAGATGCCATCTACATCTATCTTCCGTGGCTACATGTAACCCACCAAATACTTAAAACAATAAAAATCTCTTTTTCCTAGGCTCTAGATATCTTAGGTCAGGGTGTTGTCCTGGCCAAACCTTCTGAGTCTCTTCTTGCATACTATGATACTCACTGAAAACAGGTGAGGGCAGCTATGCCATGCAATATGCATAAATATCAATAACTATGTTTTTTACTATAATAAAGTATGTGACACAAACATTGATGTGTATTCTATTCTACTCTGTCTGCTAGGACTCTGAAATGCAGGGTATTGGAAGGGGTGTACTTCTTCTAAACATTGTAAGGCAGATTCTTTCTGCCCTTATTGCTAACATGGGGCTTGTAGTTGCAGCAGTCAGTTTTCTCTCTGTTACTGTGTCCTTTTCTCTGCATAAATTTTTATCTTTTCTGAGTATGAGGATACCAGTCACATTAGAGGGGTCCACTCTAATGATTTCATCTCATGTGAATTTTATTTACAAAGATCCTATTTCCAAACGCATTTATATTCACAAATACCAGAGTTAGGACTTGATATCATTTGAGTGAACCCAACTCAATCCAAAAAGCACCCAAGAGTGTCATTTGTGGCAGGAAATTTTAATGGAAACAGATTAGGAATAGTCACATGACCAACTAGGAAAGAGTCTCTACCCTAGTCTAGAAATGTCCTTCTAGGAGCCACAAACCTCAGGCCAAAGAACCTGGTTAAACAGTTGCTTTAATCAAAAAAAAAAGTAGAGACTGTTGCCATGTCTTGCAAATCTGACAAAAAAACATGTTTTCTATGAGTCAGTGTGGACAACATGAAGCTAGCTAGCAACTAGTTAAAGCCAGACTTGTGGAATGAACTTAGATGAGGCATATCAAAACCATACTATTGTCTTGAATGTAAACTACATGTCCCACTTTTCAGTACTCTGGCATCACATGCTATTTTACCAAATTAGGTCAAGAGGATGTTGAAATCCTGTAGAGCTTTGTAATCACAAAGGAAATAATAACTATCGCCAAAAAAACATTGGCACATCTGCCACATGCTTTTTGAAATTAAAATAAAAATTAAGAAGCAATTATTTGTTCTGGGAAACAGAGTACTGAGAAATTGGTGGTGAACAATGATATAGAAGGTTGTCGGATGCCTCCAAATTCTCTGACTAAATGCGTTACCTCCTTCATCTAGAGACAGCGTATTGTGACACAGAAAATCAACTGAGATTATGCAGTCTTTGATTTCACAATCAGTAAAACACCCACTACAGATAGCCTTCCAACAATCCATTCAGTTATTCACTCAGTAATTTTCTCTCACAGAGCCCAAACTGTTTCAAATCTTTTACTAGTATGTTTATAAAAATAAATATAACCTATGTTGAGATGGTTGGATAGGAAGATTAAAGACTTTGAGCCTCAGAGGCTCTGATAACCAAGCTTTATGTCTACAAACAAACCCTGGAAGTTCAGCTTCTAATGATGTACAAATGAATCTGGAGTAGAAAAGGGGAAGTAGTTTAATGACCACTGTAGAGTTTCTATGTAAAAACTCATCTCTCAGTCATATATTATATGCTTTGCTCATAAGAATCATGAGCAGTTAGATAACATAATCTTTACAGACACGCAATAGCTTTGAGAAACTGTCGTCACTACAGAATGCACTTATTAGTTACCTGTAGGAAAATTGAAGGTTGATTTCATTATTTACATGGGCCCAGGTTGGCAGCCAAGAATCTTATCAAAATATGCAGCTATGGTAAGAAGGTGTTTCCTAGAAGTGTTCTCATTTCCTAGTGGATGAATTTCCTCGTAACCCAGGACTCAGCAATGATTCAGAGTACTGTGGTTTCAAAATGACTAATATGTGAGAGTTGTAGCAATGTGAGTCAGATAAAGGGGGAAATGTGTGATGAAATAAAAGCTCACCACAACCTGTGGACATGGTTACTCAGTGCACGAAAGTACAATAGAAGACACAATCATCATTATCCACATTTTCTTTTTCTTTGGCAAATGCACATAAGTGATTTTAGAAGAGTCATATAATGATTCACAAGTGAAAATAGATATGAACTATACTTTGCATTACCTCAACAGACAATCATTGAACTCCCAGGATGCACTGGAGATTATGCAATGTGCTGGATTGAATGGATAGACAGCCATACATATGGTAGGTAAGTAGACAGACAGACAGACATAGAGATACAGAGATATTAAATAGATGATAGGTAGATAGATGATAGATAGATAGACAGACAGACAGACAGACAGACAGACAGACAGACAGATAGATAGATAGATAGATAGATAGATAGATAGATAGATAATAGATTTTAGATTGTACTCTCGACCTCCAAAAAACTTATAATTCAAAAAAGGCATCAGAGAGAGAAACACTTTCTACCAACTGAAATTCCAAAGTCATCATTAAGTATTTGGGGCCAGAACAGGGATTTTGAAACTCTCTCAGGGAATTGATGCTCCCACACCACTGAATTGGATTGGTATTTAGATATATTTATAGTACACAATGTTAATTTTCCCTCTTGTGCCCAAAATAATATTAATTATAAGTCCCCTTGGGATAACTTACTGCAAGTTAGTAATATGAATTTAAAATATTCTCTTACTTTAGTCCTTAAAAATAATATCATTTTGGGAAGTACATTTTTATGACAGTTGTTTGGCATCCTTAAAATAGATTCCCAAGCAATTAACTTTTTAGGCATGCAACATCCTTGAGACCTGAACAGCATGCTGAGGTGTGTGCCCTTTTTCTAAGCTGGTTTTCTTTAAATTAAGAGAGTGCTGAGACAAAAATTGTTACAGAAACAGCAGTTACTTTTTTCAATATGTTGTGTCTTCTAGAATAATACTTTATTTATACAACTGTAAATACTTAATAAACTATTGTAGAAGAGAATGGTGGAAAGCTAACTAAAAGTTAATATGACTATAAGCAGAATTTCATCCATGTGAAGTCATCAGTTTCATAGATTAAAAAAATAAAAACAGTTAACCTGGATTTTCAAAGGTTTTCATTATCGTTTTCATGTTAACTATTAATATACTCATTTGTACAAACCACTATTTGAATGCCTGTTCTGAGAAAAAAACAGTTCTGTGAATTTTGAAAATAAGGACATTATATATGCATCCTGTCCTCAAAGAATTCAAAGAAAATGGCACTTCTGTAACAATTAAATATAAATACTTCAAGGCATACCTCAAAGTTGTATGCAAGATTGACACATATGCAGGCTCTGTAGCTACTACCCACATCTGGTCATTAAGCACATGAAATGTCTCTTATTCAAAATTTGTGGTGAAATAGTTTAATAAGGAGACACTGTAGTTATTTTCTTAATCATGCTTCCCAAACTATTTGCAGTGACATAGTACATATAAAAAGGAAAATAAGATGTCATAGATTTCAACACAGCTAATGACAAAGATGTGATTTTATCATCTAGCCCCTAAGTTGGTGGTCTGCTGCTCAGCTCACAATATACAGAGATCATACAGCAACACCTCTGTGTCTGACCCACCGTATGGTAGACAGTCCTGACAATTTACTGTGGTTTCATGGCCCAGCTATTCTCACATTACCATCATCTCTGGTGATTGTATAGGCAATGAATTCAGTGGTAATGATATGTTCCAGACCTGGGAGAGGATAAGTAATTCATACCACCCCATGTGTGGGTTCTGACTTCATGGACTAGCAGGGGAGTTAGCAGGCTTTTTTATAGGATTCTGCACACATTTTTGCTGACTCAGCCACGGATAAAAAATATAGAATGGCATGCTGGGACAGAGTAGTTTTTAAAATTCCTGCAGGGAGTCTTTGTTCCTAAATCAATAACTGAATAGTACATGTTCACATACAAGCGGGTGCTTGCTGTGTGTGTGTGCAAAATGAATTGGTTTAGGTGGTAAGGTAAATAATTTGAAAATCACTCTATGATAATCCTATGTAATTGCTAAGGTGGTATTAAAATAAGACTGGTTTCACAATGTTCTTTATTTAACTTTGCTTTCACATTTTATTATGCTTTAAAAAATATAGGCCTATTTAAATGTATGACTACATACCGCTTCTTATCTTATATATCAGATGCACAGAAGTGGAATTCATGTTTACTTGGTCTTCTATGAAGCTGAGTATTTACCAAAACCTCAGCAGACCCAACCACTTTCTTAGAACAAATGTTCAGTAAATATTGCCTTTATTGTAGTATACTAATAATGGTTTTAGTTGTAGTGAGCACAGTTTATGTTTATCAAGTACTTCCCAGACACTGAGCACTTTGAAAGATATCATCAGGCTCCACAAAATAACATCATGAATTAGGTGGTAGCATTGGTAGACCCCTTGCTATAAATGAGAAAATCTTCTAAATAAGGCACTAGCTGGCAAAGTCAAGTTGTCTAACTTCAAAACCAAGAAACACTTTAAAACATTATGCAAAAATTCAAAGGTCAATAATAGGATGCTTAAATATAATTTTAAAAATTAGGAAGCTAAAATTCTGGACCAAATGTTTTAAAATGAGATTGGGGATATAGTTCAATTAGTAGAGTGCCTGCTTAACACACATGGCACTGTGAGTTCTATCCTCAGTGCTGTATGCCTATAGTCCCAGTATTCAGAAGGTGGCAGCAGGAGGATCAAGGTCAGCCTTATTTGCATACCAAATGGAGGCTAGCATTGACTATATTAGCCCTTGCCTCAAAAAAAAAAAAAAAAAAAAAAAAAGATAATGCTTAAATCCCACTTGATAGTGAAGTGTGCTCCATCTTGAAGACTCATAGTTGAAAGTATAGCCTAAAGTAAACCTAGCAGTGTGGCTCCAACAAGACATACAAACCATCACTGAGCCTTCCCAGTAGGAAAGTTAAGATCTTGCATCAGATGCAGATGGCTTGTATTGTCCCAAAAATGATATCTGAACAGGTCATTAAGATACATGTGCTTAAGGATGTCACATCAATGCAATCTGCTTTGTTTGTATATGGCAAGAAAATAGAGAAGACTAGAGTATACACAGCAAAAATGAAGACACAAAATTCAAATGCACAGGATCCCAAGAGCTTTTGAGTCTGTGCTTCTGTCAATGACTAGTTTATAAATAACTTATAAAGTTTGGTCACCTGTTATGAGAAAAAATAAGCACATAAATACAACCTATAGGTTTTGGTGTATGTGACAATTGTGATTCTATTTGTGGAAAGGCATTTATGCTGTTAGGAATTTTGCTTATGTTTGAACTCACATGTGTATACTACCTTACTTGCAATCTCAGTAACTGATGGCCATGTTTTTCCAGATCAAGGACTAAGAAATGCAACCACTCAACTAAAAACTAAATCTGCAGCACAGATGTGACCAAAAATTGGGCACAACAGTGTTAATCCTGAAGTCTCATTATCATGTAATATGTTTTTCTCTAAAAAAATAAATTTAATTCTGATTCCATTGTTTGTAGTGCTTGCCAAGGTTCTCTCAGTACAAACAGCTCCCAAACTAAATTATGCAAAATTTGGAACATCCCTGCCTACCTCCAATAAACATACCCGCAGGACACCATAAGGCACATGCATACAGCAATATTCTTTCTTTCCCTCTCTCTTTTCTTTTCTGAATAGTTTTGTATACTTGAGTTCTATTGTGTTAACTGTGGAAATTGCTAATGAGTATTTTACCCGTTCACAAAATAAATAAGTTACATTTTCTGTGGGTCATATCAAGATTCAGTGGACTACTGCTCATTCCTAAGGGTAACTTTATATTTAGATTGGACAAGTCATGGGTCTCTAAAATTCTGCCAAAGCATTCCTTTTAGACTCCTGCAATGGAAAAGAGGAGACAGAAGGGACTCTCTGCCTCAATTTCCTGACCCTGTTGGCTCCAATCTGAAGAGGTCTCTATATAAATAGGCCTGAATTCTCAAGGGATCTGTACACTTCCATATCTCCAAGCCCTCATCATGCACTGCCACATCATGACTTGGCCTCACACGTTAAAGAACTCAATTACTTCTGAAAATATCCTTCCCCATCTAATCTCTATTGATTTGTTCATATATGTTTAAAAGTCACAAATATCATTGAAAAAGCATCAACTTAATGGTATAAACTAACATTTTTGTTATATTGGGGGATTTTCTCCAGATATCACAAAGGTTTTTTTTTTCCCCTCCAAACAGATTTCTCAATATAATCTTCACAGTGACTTCACAAAACATATATATGTTGATACTTCTAAAATCAAAACTCTTTGGACAAGATTGACCATCACATGTTCTTTAGTAGTTCAGAGTTGGGGTAGTTACACTCAAGTAATTGCTTCATATTTTGTTTCTTAATTAATTCATCCAACAAATATTCTGGAGAACAGTAGTATATCAGATCAATTGGGCCATGTTTTGAAATCATAAACAGATACTGTATTTTTTTCTATAGATAAAATAATCAAGAATAAAAGCTGATGTGTATATAAATGAATATAGTAAAGTTCTGTGGATGTTATAACTGACCTGTTATAACTGCAGAGAACAGTGAGGGTCATACATGAAAGGATTCACCCTAACATCAAAGGAGGAAAAAAAAACTGTGGATATTTGTTAGGTATTTAATAAATCCTGGGATATCAGAGGCAGCACACAGTCAAATGCTAGGCAGATAGCTCAGGAAATCTGTGATCCTTGAATACAAGGACAAATAGCTGAGAGTCAATCACACACACCTTTAATTCCAGCACAGGGAAAGCCAGGAGTGGTGACCAACACCCTTAATCCCATAACTCCAGAGACAGAACTTCTTCTGTTTTTGTGAGTTTAAGGCTACATGCCTTTAATCCTAACCTGGATGGGATAGGGTATATAAGGGCTGTAGAAACCCAAAGGGAACAGAAGTGACTGGCAGAAATGAACAGCAGGAAGGTTGAGGAAGTTGCAAGACAGCTGGGTGAGAATTAAATGTGGTGCTTCCTCTCTCTGATATTTCAGCATTCCCCCAATATTGGGCTCAGAGTCTTCTTTTCTTACAACCCAAATTCATGCTACTACGAAACACCACACAGGTGTAACCAAAAGTGGAAATCAAGCAAAGGCCTCAGCTTTACCTCATTTCTTTGGAGCAGAAAAGGGGTAAGGGCTGACAACTCAAAATTTTAAATTATCAGTTCTTAGCATGAACAAACAAAAGAATTAAGAGAAAACTTAATATCTATTCATTCTAGCAATCTAATTCCTAATGAATAGGTTAAGATACATTACAGAACCCAACACAGAAAAAAGAGGGCATTAAGATGTTAAGGTTATATAAAGTGGTATGGACAGATAATATTGACTGGAGAAAATTTTTTCTTTGTTGTCATAGGGAACCAGACACCTGAAAAGTGTGTGTATATGTGTGTGTGTGTGTGTGTGTGTGTGTGTGTGTGTTTTATCTTACGTTATAAATAGACTAATTATCAACATAGCTTGTATTGAAATACCTGACTACAATTGGGGGTTACCTGTTTCTCTTTAGGTTCAATTGGTTTTTATTTCCTGTGTTTTCAACATAGGTTTTTAGCACATGCACATTTGTGTCCCTTTAACTTATTTGCCAAAATTAAATGTCTCTCCTCATTCCTGATAATATTAATTGCTTTGTCATCTATGTTCTTTGACAGTGGCTTTCTTTTGCTTAATGTCTGTATGCATTTCTCTATCCTTCTACTTTTGTTCAAGTTTTTATATTTGAAGCAAACTTCTTGAAAACAGCATACAGCTAGGTTTCCCTCCTCATCAGAACAGGTTTGCCATTTATATTAAGTATTTATAGCAATAACAATTGATGTGATTGCTTCAAGCATTCTGTTCAATATACCTTCTTTGAATTTGTATTAAGCCTTTATAATTTCTGTTTATATTCCAACTTTCCATTTAACATGAGCATACCAGCTTTAAAATTCAAAAGCTTTGCTCAGGAGAGTGTCCTCTGCAGGTCCTAAGATCACTCTCCAGTAAGTTTACAGTGAGCTAACTTCCATCCTGCCGGTTTTTAATTAGGTAACTGAATCTTAGACTCAAGCAAATAAAAGAGATTTGAAGGAAGAATGTAGTCAATGCCAGTGAGAGCAAATATATCAATGATTAAGGAATAGGCAGGAAAGAGGATAAATAATATATTGAAAGGAAAAAAACACAAAGGAGGGGACATAGGAAGGGATGGCTGGATGGTTGGAGGGATAAAGTATAGTGTATTAAACATGTGATGTAAATACTTGTAAGCTAGATATTTACAATACAGTTCTTATATTTTTTGGTTGTGAGCCTAGTCTTTAATGGCTGAGCCATTTCTCCAGCCCTACAATACAGTTCTTTCAGCTTCTTTCTATAATAGAATGTTGTAAAGAATTTGAAAAAAGGAATATTATTCATAGATTTTTGACATTGGGTAGTAACTGACCATTGCAGAACAATTGTATTTCAGGGGTAAATGTAACAGATAGATTGTAGTGAATGTAAGAAGTAGGACACTCATTCTTTACAAAATAGGAAAAAATAGCTATCTTTAAATTCAAATGGAAGCATGAAAGATACCCAAGGCAGATCTGAACAAAAAGAACAATGCTGGAACTACCATCAGACTGATTCCAGAAGACACTACAGAGCTATAGCGACAAAAACAGAATGGTATTAACACAAAAATAGACATAGAATAGAATGGAAAGCCCAGATACACACCAACAGAGAGAAAGAAAAAGCCATTTGACTGTTGACACAGATGTTAAAATATACACAGGAGGATCGATGCACTCCTCAAGTGCTCCTGGAGAAAGTGTATATTCATGTGTGCAATGATGAAATTAGAACCAGATTTCTCACCCAAAGCAAAAATCTACTCAAAACAAACAAGATGTCTTAATGTAAGATCTGAAACAATTAGAGGGAGAAAAAAACCCTTCAAGATACAGGCATAGACAAAGACTTTCTTAAAAGAACTCCAATTGCAAAGATAATAATGTCAACAATTCACAAATAGAATTTTATGAAATGAAAGAACTTAAGAAGAATTAGAAACTTCTGCACAGCAAAAGAAAAAACTGAGCAAAGAGACTTCTCAGAATGGCAAAAAAATACTTGCTAATATATGACAGAAGATTAATAACCTAAAACAAATGAGAAATTCAGAAATGCAAATTAAGACTACATTGAGATTTTTGTCTTATCCAGTCAGAGTTACAACTGTTAAGAAAACAAATAATAACAGGTACTGGTCAGGATTTTAAGAAAAGGAAAACCTTTATACACCTTTGATAAGACTATAAATTAGCCCAGCTATGACAATCAATATAGAGGCTCCCCCCAAAACAAAATAAAATCTATCGTCTGTTCCTGATAGGCCACTCATGTGTATTTCCCTGAAAGCATCATGGGGATCCTTGAACTTCAGTGTCTATTGTACCGATATTCACCATAACTAATTTATAGAACCAAGCTCCATGTGCAGCAACAGAGAAATTGATAAGAAAAATGTGATGTCTATGGAATGGAGTTTTATTCAACTGTAAAGAAAAATTAAATTTTGTCATCTGAAGGAAAATAGATGCAGATAACAGACTGTCATGATAGACTAAATAAGTCAGTCTCTAAAAGGTAAATATCATATACTTTCTCTCATTTGTGGATCACTGATCCTATACAGATCTGTGTGCCTATAAATGCCAAGAAAACCGAAGTAAAACCATTTAGTAAAAGGGGTCACTCGGAGGAGAATGAGAAAAATGAGGGGAAGGAATATAGCCGAACATGCTCCAAGTATGTTGTATACCCTTTACAAGATACCCTTGTGTAACTCAGTGTTATGTACAAATATTCACCATTTTTAAAATGAGGTAACACAATAAAAATGAGGTAAGATATCAAAAGTTGGAAAATGTTGACTTTTTTTCTAAGAATGACATATAAAGAAGATCAATAAGATGATAATTTGGAGAGGCCACAGAACCAAGAGGAGTGACCTTTCTAAGGATAAGACAGTCCCAGAGCAGGGACTAAAAGTAGAATATAGTCCCCACTCTTTACAAGAGCCATGACTGATATGCCTATTATGAGACACAGATGAACAACATCTGTATTCAAAAAATTATTTAATAATAAATTTTCCAGCATATAATTAGAAATCCAGAGAACTAAATAAAAGTATATTGTGTGCTTATATCTGATTTAAAAATGGACAGTCTTGGGGAAATGCATTTGGACAAAGAAAAATGATCTAACCATGAAGATGATGTCCAACACAATTCATTTACTCAAATTCTTCTCAGCAATTCCGTGCATCACCCCTCCTCCCTCACCTTGCTGTGAGGAGAAATACCTCCACCTGAGGGTTTTTCAGGGAGACGTGAGTTCAGAGAGTTACATGGGCAAGTTTTGTGACTTTAGGAAAAAAATGTTCCTGGTCTACCTGCCCTGGGGAAGGGGCTAGTTTTTGTTGCCTACTGTGGTGTAGCCTTGTGGTGCCATAGCAAATACCTAGGGCAAACAACTTAATAAGAAAAAAGGTTTAATTTCTTCCATATTTTTCAGGTTCCACCCCTCAGTTGGATGCCCCCCTTTTCTTTGGTATGGTAGTTCATCACAGCAGGAGTGTGGTACCTACCTCGTGATTTCTGAGAAGCAGAAAAGAGAAGATTAATATCCCACAATGCTCTTGGCGGAAACACACTCAATGGGACTGAACTCTCCCCTGGTTCCATTTGTTTAAAATTTCACCACCTGCTAATATCTCTATGAAGCTTTCAACATAGGGGGCCTCTGAAGGCGCTCCAAGTCCATCCAAGCTATTACATCTGCCCCAAGGAGGAAGTCCAGGAAGGAGACAAGAGAGAAGATGCTCAGAATGAACTGTATGTCCCTTGCAAGTCTTCTCAGTTCCAAGTACTCAGTATACCACAGTGCCATACTTTGGGGCATCATGGTCTGAGACCCCGAATTAGTGATGTTTACCAATAAATGTAGAAAGTTAAACAGAGGATACAAGTTCTGTATTTGACATCAACAAACTGTATTTCTCAAAAAATGTTAATAAGTTAAACCTTATTGTGATAGAAAGACTGGTATTGGCCACCCTCCAATTCAGGTGTGTGTGTGTGTGTGTGTGTGTGTGTGTGTGTGTGTATGTCTTTGTGTATATGTGTGTATATGTCTGTGTGTGTATATATGTGTGTATGTGTGTGTATGTGTGTGTGTGTTTATGTGTGTATGTGTGTATCTGTGTGTGTGTGTTTATGTGTGTATGTGTGTATCTGTGTGTGTGTGTGTGTGTGTGTGTGGTAGTGATGGTGTGCTGACAGAATTTTATCAAAGCCTGTGTGCATCTTTCAGCTTTCTAGACTTAATTTCCAGCTCTAGTTCCATGTTTTCCAGACATATGATTTGGAGTAAGATACCGTGTAAGCCCCCATTTTCTCTACTGCTAAGTGTGAGCAATAAATTTGTGTCCCTCACAGGGTTGTTATGAAGATTAAATGACAGGATGCATGCACAGCACTTAATCAGCCCTGGCACACACGACGTTCTCAGTAAACAGAGACAATTACACAGACGTTTATAAACTCAGTGTTCCCATTGTCTAACACGAAACCAGGAAGGGACTTTGTGAAGATCCATGTGAATGGCTTTGATAGAACAGTTGGCGCAGGAAAACAAGGTACCAAATTGAAAATTGCAGGTGCCCAGACACTATTCTTCTTCTCAGACATAATTAACTTGGGCTGGGTTGTGGCTTCTGCCAAGAAAAATGACTACAAGTTTCTCCCTGTCTGTTCATCCTGGAGGTGTCAAGTAAAGCATTACCTGCCCGGACTAGCACCCAGCGGCTGAGATGGGACACCCCGAAGGCAAAAGTAGCCTTCTAACCTCCTTCAGCCTGGCAAGTCTGGTGAGGATCTTTGTTTCCAAGAAAAACTACATTTTCCAAACCATCCTCCTCCCGCTGAAGAAATGTTACAGCTGAGCAGATTCCTTCAAAGCAACCTCCACTTCACAGGCCGTTTACATGAAGCTCCCGAATCAGACATGCTTTTACAGCTATGGAGTAGCAAGAAAAGCCCTTTATTCCTCCAGACTCCCAGAATATGAACTCCAGATGAGATCAAAGGTAGCTCTTTGGGTGGGAATTGAAAATATGAGACGTGCATCCTTCGTGTTATGCCCTTAATGCTCCGGGAGCATGAAGCCCCACGTGGAGAAACAAACGCTCCATTTACAACAAAAGACCCTAGCCTGTTGCTTTCTCTAGATCAGTCCACCAGTGTCCACTCCCCTTCGCCCCTGGTGGGGACTCTTGCAAGCAGCTCAAAGAAAATAGGATTATGTGTCCATTTTAATTTGATACTCAAGAAAGCAAAAACTTGTTATGATCTATTATTGACTACACAGCATTGTTCCTGACAGTTCAGTAAATTGAACATGCATGCCCTTGCCCACAAACATAACTTCACAAAAACAAAAGAAGAAGAATATAGGGGTTTTCCCACAACAATGAGAGAGGGGAGACTAGACTAGACTAAGCGACGGTGGGAGAAAGGGGAAACATAATCTATAGACCTTGGCTTACAACTAAAAAGGGACCCTCTGGCTTAAAAATTACCGAGGGCTTCCCCAATTCCTGGGGAGATTTTACACATATTTCTTTTGACTTAGGTCAAGGTATTAGAAGGCCTTTCTGGGAGAGTGGAACTGATTAACTCAAGCTCTTCCAGGTCTGATGTAGACAGAAGATAATGGGGAAAAGGAACACGTTATGATGCTAAATACAGAGAAAGGAAAAGGTTTACGGGTTCATAAGCTTACGACTGTTGTTTCTATGAATTTCTCATTTACAAGTTTACCAACTTGCTGGCCCTGGCCACAGGGAAAGTGGTGACCGGGTTGTTGGTTAGCATTCCTTCCCCCAAGCTGCAGAAAGAAGCCTTTCTTCTTTTTCTCCTCTTCCTTTTTTTTTAAATTTTAATATGCTTATGAAACAGTTACAAGTGGGATTGTTATATTCATTGCTACCTCTGGGCATGTAGTTTTCTAGATATGAAAAAATCACCCAGAGGTATCAATAAATAGAGTTAGCTGAAAGTAACAGTCCTAACATTGATATTAGCTTATTTTCCTATTCAGATCCTTTTATTTTCTAAAAGTCCACAATTCAGTGGTGTCGTTTGTGCCAAGGACATCCTGAAGGCATTTATTTCTCTTCTAAATGTCAAGTCTTATCAAATTTGTCTTTAATTACAGTATCACCAACCTTGCTCCCCTCCACCTAAGAATCCTGAAGTTGTCCAAATGTAGAACAAGGGGAGCACTCCTCCATTGCTAGTGGGAGTATAAACTTATACAGTCACTTTGGAAATTAGTATGACAATTTCTCAGAAAACTGGGAATCAATCTACCTCATGATCCAGCAATACCACTCTTGGGCATATACCCAAAGGATGCACATTTATACGACAAGAACCTTTGATCAACTATATTAATTGCAGCATTATTTATAATAGCCAGAACCTGAAAATAACCTAGTTGGCCCTCAACTGAAGAATGGTCAATAAAAATGTGGTATAATTACACAATGAAGTATTATACAGCAGTTAAAAGATAAGACATCTTGAAATTTACAGCAAATGAATGAAACTAGAAAATATCATCCTGAGTGAGGTAGCCCAGATTCATAAAGACAAGCACAGTATGTACTGACTCATAAGTGGATATTAGACATAAAGCAGAGAGTAACTAGGCTATAATCCACAACCCCAGAGAAGCTAGGTAACAAAGAGGACCCTAAGAGAGATATCCATGGATTCCCCCTGAGAAGGGGAAATAGATCAGATCTCCTGAATAAATTGAAAACATTGGGGGACTAAGGGGAGATGGGAAGAGAACATCAGGACATGGGGGATGGAGTTGGGGGACAGAAATAGATGGAGAACAATGAAAGAGATATCTTGACAGAGAGAGCCATTTTGGGATTAGGAAGAAACCTAATGCTAGGGAAACTCCCAGGAATCCACAAGGATGACCCCAGATAAGACTCCAAGCAAGAGTGGAGAGGGTGCCTGAACTGACCTTTCCCTATAATCAAATTGATGACCAACCTAATTGTTATCATAGAACCGTCATCCAGCTACTGATGGAAGCAGATGCAGAGATCCACAGCAGAGCACTGGGCTGAGCTCCCAGTACAGTCAAAAAAAGGGAAAGGGGATTATATGAGCAAAGGGTCAAAGATCATGACAGAGAAACTAATTGACTCTGGACTGACAGGTGGGTAACCTGCATGGGACCAAACTAGGCCCTCTGAATGTGGGTGGCATTTGTGTGACTTGGGCAGTTTGTGTAGCCTATGGCAGTGGGATCCCTAGTGCATGATCTGGCTTTTTGGAACCCATTCCCTATAGAGAGATGCCTTGCTCAGTCTTGATACAGGGGGAGGGTCTTCATCCTGCCTCAACTTGATATGCCAGACTTTGTTGACTCCCCATAGGAGGCCTTATCATCTTTGAGGAATAGATTTGGGGTAGGGAAGGTGGGGGGTCAGTGGGAGGAGGGGAAACTGTGGTTGATATGTAAAAAAAAAATCTTTTAAATTAAATTTTTTTTTAAAGTTGGCCAAATTAGACCTGATTTTGCCAGCCCTGGGTGTCCACAGCTAGACTATGTGCTCCATGGCTGCAAATGCTTGGCAGTTCTCAAAGCCCAAAGTCCTTATCCTCTGCAGACACTCACTGAACAAAACCTTCCTCCTTGCAGTCATCCAAGAACCATTCCTCTTAATCAGTCACGGTCTGTTATAGTCACAAAAGTGCTGACCCATAAAAAACAATCTGCCCAAAAATCAGGTTGTTTTTCTTTCAGACACCATCAACACTCTTGCTATGTAAAACAACATGTCAGCCGCTCTGTCCGGAAAGGAAAGGAAACAAAGGCATGTTTGAAACAACACAAAATTATCAGGAAATAAAATGCTTCCCATAGTGCAAGTACTTTTAATGTGTGTGTTTAAACAGATCAATAGACAAGAGCAGTGCATGTTTCTTCATGAAATCCTTGGAGCCATACACTGTCCCTTTAAGGAAAAAAATTGACATTAGGATACATTTCCCAAGTTCTTTCCAATAGCTAGTAAATTTATATCATAACATTCTAGGAAACAAATTAACAAGGAATTATTAAGAGTGACAGTATGAATGAAATGGCTTAACAATAGAAGGAAATTATTGGTGTGGGGTTGTTGTGGTAGATTTTTTCCAAGAAACCAAATAGTACACCATGAAATTCCAGAATTCTAAACATGATGGAGACTGTAAAACATCAGGGAGTCAAATCTCTTCATTTACAAATAATGACCATGAAATTCAAAGAGGCTAGAAGAGGGATGCAGGGGCACACAGCTAGCAGAGGAGAGAGAAAAGCAAATGTTCTAACACACAAATCAATCATTTTGTTACAAGGGATGCTTAGAAGAAGGTATGACCTGCTAAATCTAAATGGCAAGGTATTGAGCAGTAAGTACCACTCTAGGAACATCAGGGCATCTCAAATAAAAATGAGGACAAAAAAATGATCTTTTATTCAGGGCACATGCCTCTGTAATGACGCCTTAGTTTGATTTTTTTTATAATGTCTATATTTTCAGATTATATATTTCTTCAGAAATGTAAATTCATATTTTAAAGTCACACTGGATTGAAAACCCATAATGATTTAGAAGGCCTTACAAGAGGTCCTTGGTAACTCCTAGGTTAACCACTGCCAAATAACCATTACTTTAAGACATTACTTTAGTCCACTGAGGTGGACCAAGGAATTCTCTAAATATTCCAGAGAACAAAGAAACCCCTTCCATCACATGCTTGGGAAGACACAGGCAAGGGATCCTGAAGATACTGCACATACCCACAGAGAAAATACAAGGCTGGACCTGCTAAATAATGTACAATAATATACTTTAGTGCTGATAGACCAATATTATATAAACCAAATGAATGTCCTTAGTGTCAATTTACTGAACTCTACATACTGCTTTGTCACATATGTAGTGGACAACTGGGCCTTCACCTGAACCATCATTCACAAAGAATGAGCTCCTGGAAAACCTCTTGGTCTCTGTAACTGAATTTTGCTTCTTTGAGTTGTTGATCCCTGTAGGTCTCTGACACTGGTTGAAATATGGTGCTAGAGCTGTACCAATCTTACAAATTAATCTGTAGAATAAAAATGAGAGCAAGACAATTTTAGGTGGAGACAGATGTTAAAAATGATAAAATGTCCTAAGTCCATACACTTGATTATGAAGTCACAGCAAGCAATCATCTTTTGACTCCTTCCTGTTTTTCCCACTCCTTGGTGAGAAATATGCACTTGAGTTTTGAAATTAGTCAAAAAATAGTATTTCTTACTGTAAACTATGTAATTTTGGAAGATTGTTTATTCTAAGGTTTAGGTATTTTTTTTAAGTGACAATGAAAATTATCTATCCAAGAAAGCCAGAAGGAAGAAAATAAATCCCATGTTCTTTGAAGAAGTTTAACAAGTAACATAGATAGATAGGCTTGTCTCAAAGATGAGATGGAAGAATTAAAGAAAAATGTTTTCAGCATTGCTGGAGTCAAAATTATTGAAAGGATTGGTAATATATTTTGCCATGGAGAGTCTTTAATTTTACCTTATGTTGAAAACAAAACCTCTTTTCATTCAAGAAAAAAAATCTCCTATACATTTATATTACTAAATTTCAGTCTTGATAGGAAAATTATAAACTCTCAGAAAATCAAAGTTAACTTGTCTATGATTTGGACATAAAGTGTCCCATCAAAAGATTCATGAATTTAAAGCTGTTTGGTGGTTTGAGGGAGATTTTGAATCCTGGGAGAAATAATATAATCAAAGAATTCACCATTGATGGATGCATAATTGAATAGACTATTGGAGTGTGGATCTAATTGGAGAACATGGGTGACTGGGGTCATTCCCATAAATGATGTATCCTGTCCTCAGGTTACTTCCTCTGCCTCCTACCCACCATGCAGTGACTCATTTTACCACACAGCCCCCATTACATTCTGCCTGACCCTGCACAGGTCTTGAAGCAATGGGGTTAAATGCCCAAGAACTAAAGCAATGAGCCAAAACAAACTCTTCCTCTTTTACTTTGTTTTCTCAGATATTTCTTCAGTGAAAAAAAAATGACTAATGCATATTCACTAGCCATAGAACCTTAATAGAGGGTTAGCAGGTTCAGGCAGTCAAAATACTGAGATTCCCACATGAGGTAAGGATGAAGTTGTAGAGGAAAAAAGAGAGCTATCCTTCATGTGTTTTTTACTATGCTAAAGCATTTACTATCCCGAAGTTCAAAGATCAGCATCTCATGCTGCCTACAGGGCCCATTGGCTAGAAGCCAACAGGGAAATTTTCAAGTTACTACAGAGGTTGGCAAGTGCTAGGAACCTGTTAGCTTGCTGAATACCTGTGATTCATACTTGTCTTCTCAGAATATGCAAAACTAGATCACAAACAAAGAGAAATTTTATGTAATATTATCTGATTCTAGCTGGTGTCGGTTAGTACCCAACATCATAGAAATGCAAGCCGGGTCAGGAAAAGCCTGATATCTGTCTATGGAAATTTATCTTCACTCAGAAGTACTCTTCAGTTATGTGATCCAAAAGCAATGGAATGAATAACTTTGGGTGTTTTCCTCCTAGGATCTAGGGCTCAATAGAAAAAAAAAAAAAAAACTACTTCTCAGAGGACAACTTTCAATTAGTCTTGCCCAGACAGCATAGTGATATGTCAAGTCACATCCCATCCAAGCTTACTGATTAGACCTTTGAGGATGCTGAGTTTTCTCTCTACAGGATGTGGTCTGGTGACTGGATTTTAGGTCAAAGTTCAGTTTTCCCTATGGTTGTATCAAGCAGCCTCAGAGAATTCTCCTTGGCACAGTAATCTTCAGTTTCACTGTCTACCAACTGTCGTTTCTGACCTGTTGGTTCAGATTCTTCCTGTCCTCCTGTCTGAAATTCTAGTTAGTCTGTCACGAGCCTCCAGCATCAATCACATAAGCTTTGCCAAGACACTCCTTCCTTGGCCTGCCCCAGCCCTGTCTCACCCCTCCAGCTAAGGTAACACCTAGTTATAAACTAAGTGTCAAACTATTACCTGTCTGAAAGGAAGATGCCTTTGCTTGTTGGGACAAACCTTTTTCAGCCACCGGGAGGCCCAGCAGCCAGGTGGAAGAATCATTGCCACTAAAATCTTGGTGGTCCAATCAATGATGCTCATGTGTAAGGCATCTCTAAAACAACATACACACCTATTGAAGGCTGAATAGATTGTACTTACTATAGAAAGCCTAAAGAAAGACTTTAGACATAAGGAAAAGATATTGCACAAATACAAGTTATAGTATTCTTTATGTGTACATATACCCAACTCTGCAAATGCTGATTTGGCACAGAAACATCTTCCTACCAAAATCATAATAGCCTTCTGGGTAGGTAATTTTCCATTCAAGTTGATGATATTTATCAAGATAACATGCAGATGAAGATGGAGGAACATGTACACCATTTGGGGAAATAATAAATAAATAATAGGGATACCAGAGAAGTTCAAAGTATACCAAGAAATAAATCCTCCCTGAAAGAACATTTGTGAATATGTCTGCTATTCTGTATCACAGATATTTCTTTAGTAACTCTTATATGCCTAGCACTGTGCTAAACACTGAACATATAAACATGACAAGATTTCGCCTAAAAGTAATTTATACTCTTCTTTATTTATACTTATCTAAATATCTTCTGATACTTAGGTGAGTCTTCACCTGGGCACTTGATAAAACTAGAACCTCCATTCTCTCACTCAGGCTCATGTACTTAAAGGTCCAAGGAAAATGTGTAGAAATCTTTATAATTACCATGTATATCTGATGATTTGTTGATTAGCCACCTTCAGAGGAACAGTAGATCAGTGAAACAATTAAGCATCTTATTAACATGAGAACATTTTTTTCTTGATTATAAATAGTAAGCTATTAGGTAACAGAAGGAACTTAAGAGAGACATTCAGGAATCCTCTGGGAAGCAGAAATAGAGGATTTTTTGAGTAAATTGGGATCATAACAGGAGCAAGCAAGGGAAGGTGGAAAATAAATCATGAGGGAAGGAGATTGTTGAGTGGGAGGAGAAACAGAGAGGGAGAACAAAGAAATGGATATCCTGATGGAGAGAGCCACTGTGGGGTAGAAAGAAACCTGAGCCTAAGAAAACCTCCAAGAACCCACAAGATGTCCCTGGCTAGGACTCCAAGAAATAGTAGAGAGGATAACTAAACAGAACTTTCCCTATAACCAAATGAATGACCACCCTAAATATCATTATAGAACCTTCATCCAACAATGGATAGAGGCAGAAACAGAGATCCATAGCTAAGCACCAGGTCTATCTGAAGAGAGAGAGAGGAGAGAGTATATGAACAAAAGGACCAGGATCATGAGGAAGAGACCCACAGAGACAGCTGACTGCAGCTCTTGGGAGCTCCCTGTCCCAGAAACAATTGCTAAGGAATCTTCAGGGAAAGGAACTAAACCCTCCAAAGGTAGAAAACTGTCAAATGGTGTGGGCAGTTTGTGGATCCTCTTGCAATAGGATCAGACTATGTTCCTGGTGCATGAACTGACATCTCAGATCCCATTCCCTAACTCAGCCTTGATACTGGGATGAGGGACTTGGACCTACCTTAACTGGATACACCAGATTGAACTGACCCACCTTGGGACTCCTTACCCTCCTTGGGGAATACATAGGGGATGAGGTGAAGAAAAGATGAGGGAGGACTGGGAGGGACTGGGAGGAGGGAAGTAAGGAGGAGCAGTGGTAGATATGGAAAAAAACGCTTTAAATATAAATAAATAGATGGATGGATGGATGGATAGATAGATAGATAGATAGATAGTAATCTATAAATGTCTCACCAAGATGAAGATCACACAGCTAATTTTTCACATACAATGGCTAAAGGCATATGGGTTCTTAATATTTCCTTGGTTAATAGCACTACACTGTACAAAGAGTACAAACAACAATCAGTTAATTAATAAACACCTAAATTGAGATAGATTATAGATGATGGGTAAGTAGATTAGATATAGAAGATAGATAGATAGATAGATAGATAGATAGATAGATAGATAGATTTACATTCTAATTATTTTCTTTTTAAACTTTATATCCTGTTCAAAATCAGTTTCTAAGCAAAATACTTTGTGTGTTTCCTGGAAAAAAAACAACAACTTTTTTTGAATCTATCCAGAATATTCTCTTAGTTGTCTTAAAGATTAGTGTAGGGTACAAATCAATGTATAAAGCAAGAAAGTTTTCAATACTTCCTACCACTGTCATCTTCCATAAAGAAGTTTTAATTGATGATTGTTAGCCATGGAGGGATTTATATTTGATTACACAGGAAGAAAACAAGGCTTCTCTAGATGGTCAAATCTGAAATGTAGTTTTCTCTTCCATTTTTTTGTCTCTTGAGCCCAAAGCCTTGATTCCGTCCAGAATTAAGGAGATATTTTTGCCAATAATTAAAAAGTATTTCCTAATGACTTTTTATTTCCTTCAAAATATCATAATTATATTACAGGGAAAGTGTAAGAAAAGCATCCAAACATTGTTCGGGAGAAAATTGATAATCTGGCATAGTTTAATGGTACAATGCAAGAAACATACTTTGTTTACACGGAACTTGAAGATGGAAGAAAAAGATTCAAAATGCATAAGAGGCCTTTTGTGAAATGTACTACACTTGAAATCTTTGGAACCTTCAGAAAGCAAATGATGTGTTAATCCCTAACTTGGTTCAGCTTTTAATTGAATAAATTCACAATAAACATATAAGGGAAAAAAATAAGGCTCTAAAAGTATTCCTCGCCAATATCTATTCTTGCATTTACTGCTGAAACAACCCATTTATCATTCCTGAGAAATGGGGTCAGTAACATCATTTCATCTTTCTTGGGACAATTAAAAGGAAGCCTTTTCAGGAGCCAAGAAAGATAGCTGTCTCATGAATTTAATTTTTTTTTAAACTCCCTTGTTGCTACAATGTTTGAAAAAAATGTTCAGGGTCACTCAATGTTCATAGAAAAACAAGAGTAAGTGTCAAGGAAAAGAGTGAACTTCCCCACAGGGAGCCATGGTTCCACCCAAACTGGTGTCTGCATTTGGTGATACACTCATTGCCCAAGATTCCATAGAAATTAAATTTAAGCAAATTGGAGTCAAGTGAGAGATAGAACTCTCAGGTCTCTTCAAGTATTTTTCTTTGGCTCACTCTCTAACTATAAAAGCATCTTGCTCTCTTGGATCCGAAAGGTTGCTGTCTTACTGATTTCACAATGTTCCTCTTCCCCGGGCACTAAACTTGTGTTTGGCTCTTGCCCAGAAACATGTCCCAGGAGACCAGCTAGCTGCCAATGGAGAACCAAAAGACTTGTGCATATATTGGAGGGGGAAAAAAGCAAGTGTATTTCCATATATTTGCTTATGTCTGTGTTTGGGTTGATACGAAAAATAGCCAGTAAACTAAGAGCTTGAGAAATTCATGAAGCTCCAGCGTTAGACACACTTTCATTGTAAGATGTCAGATTAGCAGTGCACCTAATTGACGACACCATTTTCCTGGAAAAACTGATTAAACAAAGTAGACTTCTACAATAAATTTGTTTCATTCCAACCTAGAAAAAGAAGGAAGAGAAATACATAAATTTTAGAAACTCATAGCTTTCTACAGAAAAAAAACTTTAAAAAATAAAATATGCCAATATGTACATTAATGTCTAAGTGTCACCTTTTTAAAAAACAATAGAATAATATGGTTCAATATATTCATCTAAACTTTTCCCTGGATATCTTATTGCCATTGCTTTGGAGATTGTTTACTTTTTTAAAAATATGGCAAGATTCTTCCATTGCTTTGGAGATTATTTATATTTTTTAATATATTTATGTATATATATATATGGCAAAGTGTCCCCTCTCTGAGATTTCTTATGAAAGATTTTTCAAATGAGTTACCATCTGTCCACTCATCATCAATCATGGCCCCAGTTATGTCTCACTCTTGATACCATTAACAATAGTATTGCCAATTAATACCAGCCATCTCTTCATGAATGAACCCTGTCTCATGCTTCAGTGCCAAATTCTCTAAGTTTACTCATTGACAACTGGGACTTTTTTGGTGCCTCTGCCTCTTCCTTTTTGGTGTCCAGCTTCACCATGCTCAGAATTTATGTTCCCGGAGCTCTCCTTTTTTCTTACTTTGCATGCTTATCTGTGGTGATTCCATCCACACAAACTCCACCTTAGTAAACACTGGTGATAGATAATTCCATTCTATGTACAAATCATTATTCAGTGTCAAATGCCCTACACATGGTTCTCTCTGCAGAAACTTTCAGATCCTCCACTCCCTATATTTCCAAATCCTGCTGTATTGCCATGACTCACCAACTTCTCACTGTAACAAGTTTGCCAGTTCCACACCTGCCCACAAAAGTTCCATAAATTTCATACCTTAAATACCTATCAAATGCACTTTCATCCTTTTGTCTTTACCTCCTCTGTCATTGACATGCTCCTTATCTCTTTCCTGCATTATTGCAACAGCCTTCTCTCTGGTATTCCACTACAGAAATCACATGCAGAGTAAACTTGTGTCAATTAATAAACTCAGCCAACATTAATATACCAAATGTTTAGTGAGTACCAAGCAGGGATGAGATACTAGAGATTCAGATAAAGTCATCCACAAAGAGCTAGATCCTAGTGCCAAGCCAGATAACACATGTTGCAATTTCATTAAGCTGCTTTGTATGTGTATGCCTGTCCCAATCTTTGTACATTTCCCCCACTAGATGGAAAGTTTCTTGAGGGCAGAAACTATGAGTCAAGCACTTTGTATTCCTGACATCTTACACACTGGCAGCAGATAACATCATCCCGTGTGTGGTTGCATCTTATCTTCACTACAGTTACAATGACAGACCTGTCCCTTGCTCATGTGCACTGGTGTCTGTCTTGTTGTTTTTAATTTTGTCCGTTGTGAGTGCAGGAGGTGAGTCTGGTTTCTTATTGAGATGACAGTTCTCCAATACATGGAGAGACAACTGTCTCAGTCCTCTGTTTCTCTTCTTTGGTCTTAACAGTCACAGTGCTCTCAATCAGGTTCTTTATTTTTTGGTTTTGTGTTTTTTTTTTTTTTCTCTGAAATTTTAAGTTTCTCATCCCTGGCATGTTTGGATTCTGGCCATGGTCTTCCATTTGTCTTAAGGTAACATCAAGTGATTTGAAAGAGATGTTGAAGTTTCACTAAACACTATTAGGTATTTGAGGATCACCCAGCAGCTAGTCATGACAGTTGGGGTGGAATTACTTCAAGAAACAGTATTTTCTAAACACCAGGTGTGGATTAAATCTGCATACTCTTGCTGAAAAGCTATGTGGGTTAGCATTTCTCTTAGTAGGCATCAGGTATTGGAAGATATTTTATGCTAAAAGAATACCTCCTAAATGCAATTTTATTGTTCTTGGGGATCAGGTTATACCCACAAAGGAGGCTTATCTTCAACCACTTGTTGCTGATTAGAGTGATGGCTAGAGATGGATCAGCACAATCAAGCCTTAACATTCTTCAAAATGATGCTTTGAGTGAAATTAAAGGTTTTGATGTGTGGTATGGCAAAGGTGACAGGTGAACAGAAAATTTTTAAAAAATGATTGAGTAGGATTTGAAGAGGGTAATTGTATTCCATGTCCCAGCAGCAATGAAATGTATTTGTGAGGCTAAGACAGTATTTCTACAGCCGGAAAACAATGCTAAGCATTATCACAGCCACAGCAGTTCTCTCTGTGGATTATACCAAAACCCAACTCAGCACATTGTACATACAGCCACATACACCCTCTGAATATCATTTGATATCTGAATATATCATCATAGAATAGTGGATATGACAACTCTTTCATAGTTTTAAACCTCTAAACATACCTTCAAATTGGTTTAAAATGTTCCTTTACTTATGTGCTGTCTGTTCGCCATTTAGGAAAAATCCAAATGATGACTTCACTGGGGCTGAGACTAAGTGAGATCAGTTGACAACTAAAGATGTTCCATGTTCCACAGCCACAAAAAGCCAAAGACCCTTCAGGAGGCCAATGGTTCAATCTTAGAAAGCCACGGTTGCCATCAAATTCAAATTAGAGACTTAGCAACAAATACTATAAAAATAAAAGATCAGAGCAAGTAAGAAGTCATGAAAAATGACCAAAAAGGGGGCAGGAAGAAAATAAGGAAGAAAATCACTGTGGCTTAGATGGTTGCCACAGGAACAGTGGAGGAGTTGTGCTTCCTGTTTCCACTGGGAACAGGTTCCATGGCTAGCGTGCAGAGAACAGCAACAAGGCACATTCTGTGCTATAGTATCTTCACCATGGCTCTCCCAAGGATACATAACAGGGAAATAGAAGCTGTAGGAAGAATCCTTATCTTTACGTTCTTCTCTTTAATACCACTTCCTTGAATTTAGTTATGTCAGAATCACTTTGACTGTGAATGAGCACAGAACATCCAATGGTATCCTGAGAACATCCCTAAGGCTTACCTACTCTGGCTCCCATAGAACAGAGATGCTAGGATTGACCTTCTGCCATTTAACCTTGATGGAATTATCTTTATCACCTGTTCAGTAATTAATTATGCTCTATCTGCAACAGACTAAACCTTTCTCTAACTCCTTACTTGTCTATGTCTTAACTGACAGATCTAATTATAATCTTATGAGTAGTGTCTGCACATGAGTTTAGCTTGGTCTAAATTCATTTCAAAGGATCAAAGAATTTGGAGACAGAAACAAAAGGAAAAAAATAACCTTTTTTTAACAGTATGAATTTAACTTGGGAGAGCCTCAAAATATGTGAATTATGCTACCTCTTCTAATGTTGTTTGTGAATTGGAAAATGTGTAGAAGATTAATTATTTTGCTGTTGAATATAGGGCAAATTTTTATATACATTTTCCAAGAGATTTTTAGGAATTATTTTTCTAAGAATGATGACGTTAGCTTAATTTTAAGAAGGCTAGCTTTAAAAAATATATCTGAGGCATTCTATTGTTGACATGACAACTACACATGTGTGTGCTTTAATTGCTATACAATTAGACAATTTTGACTAATCTTTTTGATGCTATAAATTAATTTAATGAGAAATTTAATTAATTCAATGAGAATTTAATTAGTTCAATAAGAAATCAGTAGAGTGTTATTGTTTCGGATTCTGGCACCAACAGTTAATGGGACTAACCAAAAGTAAACATAATAATGGCTAGAAAATTCAATGTTTTCTTGTTTAAATATACAGAATTTTAACCAAAAGCAAGGCAGGCAGGCAGGGATATGTTTTTGGTTGTGCCTTGAACAGCTCAATGAACTAAGGATGATTTCTGTCATTTCTAGGCCTGTGATTCAGTCACTGGGATTTCAGAATCATGTGCTTGCCTAAGCCAAGATGGCTGGGACTTCAAAGTTTTTCCACTACTTTCCCAGGAGCTTTTCCCTCACTGCATTATAAGCTTCATTTAGAAATACACAAGGTAAGTATAGTGTTTTTCACAGCAGACATCCCTTTTAGATGGACTTGGAAGGCCATGTGCAGTGAGGAGACAGGAATCATGTCAGATATCTCTACCTAGCATTCATACTACAACTCCAACTAAATATTCAATAGAAGTTCAGGATCCAGAAACAGTCCAATTTAAACCAGCTCAGATCTGCCACTTTTAGCAATACTACTTTGGGTGTTTTTCTTGTGATGTTTTGCAAAACCCAAACAGATTAATTTATTTATATTTATTACTGGATCCCAATTATATCATTTAATTTCCTTAAAATTGTACAAACAATGCATGATTCAATTAAAAAGCATATTTATTTTTGACTTAAAAAGCAAAAATAAAAATAAATAAAATTTGACTTCATCTACATAAACCAAACCATTTCAAATACAGCATATTTATAATCTCCACACACCTATTCTAAACCCAAATTAAAAAGAAAAGTGTAAATGAAAATAATCTTGAAAAGAACAATATTTTGGAGTTGGAGTGATTAAGAAAAAGAAAAATGTTTCACCTTTATCTATAATATAGCTTAGTGGTAGAGACCTTGCCTAGCATGTCCTAAGTTCAATTCTCATCATTGAAAAGGTTAATTAATTATTAATTAAAAGTATCCTTAGTGCCAGGTGTGGTGGTGAATACCTTTAATCCTGTCACTTGGGAGACTGTGAGAGAGGCCAGCATGGTCCACATAGCAAGTTCCAGGCCACTGGGGCTACAAAGTGACACCCAGAAGCAAAAAGCAAAAATCTTCACCAACATTTCATAGATTCTTCTGACCAGAAATCCAGTCAAACACTTGCCAGGACCTTCTCCCTTGACTTCCTGAGAGCAGGCCCTCAGGCAGCCCACGCCTAAGGCCTCAGGAAGGCTTATGATCAGCCATTTGGTCCTATAATCCTTTGACTTTAGACACTTTCCTTTATTGTAATTGAGCAAGAGGCTTAAAACATAATATTTGCTTTTCCTTCTCACATACTGAGTCTTTCCATCAAACTGCAACAAAATGACATATTTACTATGAAAATTGTTTCCATGGAGTATTTCTCACTGAAGAAGGAAGGTCCGGCAGGATGACCCAGGGAATGAAGATGCCTCCGAACCTGTTGCGTTCAATACTCAGGATCCACATAGTAGAAGGGAGAACTGTTGCCCACAGTTGTCTTCTGCCCTCTACTCATACATAGTGACAGGGAGAGCACACAAGTGCACACACACAAGTACAATTAAAATGTTTAAGATAAGAAACATTATAGTTCATTTGTTAATGAACATAAAGAAATTCACAAGGCAGAATATATGGTAAAATCCTGACAAAATTAATAAACCCATATATGTATGTATGTATGTATGTATGTATGTATATGTGCATATATATACACACACACACATAGAAAATAGACAGCCTGGATATAAACTATCCCTTTGTTGTATAAAGTTTCTGGCCTGGACTTTCTGGCCTATCCCTGAGGTTCTGGCCCATACTCTCAGCCCTACTTAACCTCAAATAATCACACACAGATTTATATTAATTTTATGCTGATTGGTCTAGGGCCCAGGTACATAGCTTTCTAACTCTTCACCCTTAAACTAACCCATGATTTTTATCCTATTCAGCCATGCGGCTCAGTACCTTTTCTTAGAGGAGCATTTCAGCTTCTTTCCTCTGTTTCTGCTGGAGACTTATCCATCTCTCTCTGGCATCTCTATTCTGAGATTCCTGTTCTCAGAGTTTTCCCAGTCTGGTAGTTCCACCCACACTTCCTGTCTGCCTTCAGCCAGTCAGTGTTTGTATTAAACTAGAAGGCTGGACAATTCGATATACTAACATTTTCAATGTAATAACATAATCCTACTACATCCCATAATGCAAATTATTGCTAGATGGTAATACTCATTCTGCCTTAGCTGCCCTTGTTCCTTTGAAAGATTTATAATAGCATGAATACCTGTACATTTTTCTTACTTACAATTGTAATGTTTTTGCTTGTATTTTTGTTGCTGTTGTTTTATTTTGAGACAAGGTTTCTCTGTGTAGCCTTGGGTGTTCTGAACCAGACTAGCCTCAAACTCAGTGATTCTCCTGCCTCTGCCTCCTGAGTACTGGGATGAAAAGCAGGTACTACCACTACTGCCTGGTGAATGTAAGGATTTTTAAAACTCTAAAATATAAGCACTTATTTAGCAATCACAAAAGAAGCTATTTCTATTTTTTTCCAAAATCAAAACTTTTTAAGTTGATTAAAAATAATTATGTGCAAATGTGGTACTTGTTCTGTCTGGGTGTTCATTTCTCCTAAAACTGCCAGTTCAGTCTTTAAATTGAGCGCTCTACTCAGAAGACCTATCATTTAGTCATTAAAGTGTTTATGTTCATGTCACCAGAACCCTGAAGTGGTGGCAAATGCTGAATAAAATAACCCACATTCAACACCTCTCACCCTTGGAGCTCTTGCATTCCCTTCCACAACTGAAAAGCACGTCACGGGCCAAATCTCAAGCTATAACCATCCCTAAAAAGGAGATGAGTCACAAGTCACTTTAAAAGACATACAATAGGGTTTTTTTCTTGTTGTAATGAATGTTGAAAGGGAAATGTTTTACTTGTCCTGACAATTCTAGCAAGCTATAGACCTAAAATATGAATAAGATATAGAGCCAAAACTTTTTTAAGGCTAGACAAATACCAGCAGCATTAATAAGGGACCAGAAAGACACCTATTGCAGAACTCTTGAGGTTTACAATGTGATTATTGTTTTATGAGAAGAGAAAGTTTCTTCAACACTATGGCAATTTTATGTTTCTTAGGTGTTGAGAAAACTAGAAAGTGGTGGGGGGAGGTAATGAGGGAAAAGTACAGCATTTGCAAAAATGCTTAATCTCTTAATTCAGGCTTTTTGCTATTGTGGCAGGGTAGTCATTGAGAAGTGAGGTGGAGGCAGAGTTTCTGGGATGCAGTTTTCCTGTGGACACCTGATGGACAAGCTGTTGGTTTATGACGAAAAGAATTGAGTCCAAGTTTATTTTAAAACAGTACAGGGTTATTGTACCAACATTTCTCCCAACCTCAGGAAACATCATTTCTCTGTTTTGAGCTCATTTAGTGGCTCTAATTAATTAACTATATGAAACCAATCAACCTCGATGTCAAATGAAGCCACCAAGTGATGGGTGATACACTGATCTTTCATTAAGACTGTAACTAACTACAGAGGGCGACCCATTCTTCTTTAAGGGTGTGACCGCTGGTAAGTTTCCCAAGCTCTAGCGGATGAAGCTACATTCCACTCCGTATGAATAGCACTGACTGGACTAAGAGGAAGAGGAGGAGGAGGGGGAAAGGAAGAGAAGGAATTGCCAAGGAGATCTATTTTAGGAGGTGTTGGGGGAAATGAAGAGAAGGTATGATATATTTTATTGTATACACAGATGACATTCTCAAACATTAAATTGAAAACAAAATTTTACAAATCATATTTAGCAGAGAATTCTGGTGACTATAAAAAAAACCCAGAAAATCAGATTTGTGATTAAAAATTTTAAAGAGCATTGTAACTAGTTTGAAAATACTGTTCTACAATACATCTAATACCTGCACCTGCACCAAAGCTAAACTGGGACCAGTTACCAAAGAATTCAAAAAAAATAAAAATTCCTAAATACTGGAATACTGGAGGTACAGCTACAGGGTTAAGAGCATGTACCACTTTTGCTGAGGACCAGCTCAGCTCCTGGTCCCATGCTAAGATGCTCTAGCCTCTGGCCTCCATGAGCCCTGTGCTCAGGTGTGCACAGCAGCACGTGCACACACACACACACACACACACACACACACACAGAGGATGATGATGTATTGGTGGCTAGCCTTTTGTAAACTTGACATAAACCAGAATAATTTTGAAAGAGAGTACTTCAACTGAGAAAATGCCTCCACCACATTGGCCTGTGAACTAGCCAGTGGCACAATTTGTAGACTACTGATTAATGTGGAAGGGCCCAGTTCATGTGGACAGTATCACTCCAGGCCTGGGTGCTATAAGAAAGTAAGCTGAGCAGGCTATGATGGCACACCAGTAAGCAATGTTCTACCATGCCCTCGGCTTCAGTTTCTTCCTCCAGGTTCCTGCCTTGAGTTTCTGCCATGACCTCCATCAGGAATGTAATGTGGCCTAAGAGTTGTAAGCTGTAGTAAACCCTATCCTTTTCCTATACACTAAAGATAGAAGAGCTGAAAAAGAAATAAGGGAAACATTACCCTTCATAATAGCTGCAAACATATAACCAAAGAAGTAACAGATCTATTTGACAAACTCTTTATACTATTCAACTTTGTAAAAAAAAAAAAAAATTATTTTATTACAACTACATCCCGGTTCTTCTTTACTAGAGTAAGAAAGGGATTAATTTATTTTTGATTTTACAGAACCATGGGCTGTGGAATTTATAGAGTTTTTGGAATTCTAGAGAGGCTTTGAATATTTTAAAGAAACTTGGAATTTTGAAAGAGACTGTAGATGCTTTTTTGTTAAACTGGGCTTTTGGACAACCACGAGCCTGCATGGATCTGTGTAGATTCTCTGCATACGTGCCATGGTTGCTAGCTTGGGTTTTTGTGGGACTGCTAAAAGTTGGAGCCAGGACTGTCTCTAACCCTTTTGCCTGCTCTCAGGACCCTTTCGCTCTTACTGGGTTGCCTCATTCAACCTTGAGATGAAGGTTTGTTCCTAATCTTATTACATCTTGGCACTCTGTGTTCAGTTGTTATTCCTGTGAATCCTGCTCTGTTCTTAAGGTAAATGGAGGACAGGGGATCTTAGGGGGATGTGGGGTGCAGGGAGCAGTAGAAAGAAGAGAAACTGCATGTTGGATGTATTGTATGAGAGATAAATAAAGAAAAGAAAATAAATAAATAAAAATAAAAGCTGGGCTTTAAAAAAGTTTTGATTTTTTTTAAAGAATGTTGGACTTTTTAAAGTTTTTATGTTTTATATTGTTATGTTTGTATTAATATGAGATCTTGTGGGTTAACCAGAAAAGAAATGTTAGGATTTAACAGTATTATGTTTGGGTGTCAAATTGACAAGGAGTCATTGTGCTGGCTTCTCTGCCAAGGGAATCTCTGCTGAGAAAATGCCCACCAGATTGGTCTGTGAGAAAGCCTATGATGCATTTTCTTAATTGATGATTGATATGAAAGGTCCCAGCTCATCTGGGTGCTGACAGCGCAGGGCTGGTGATAATGGATGCTATAAGAAAGAAAGTTGAATGAGATTTTATTCTATAAAAATAAAAATTTAAAAAAAAGAAGCTAAAAAAAAAAAAAGAAAGAAAGGAAGGAAGCTGAGCAAGCCATAAAGACCAAACCAGAAATCATCATTCCTCCATTGTCCCTCCTCAGCTCCTTCCTCCAGGTGCCTGCTTTGAATTCCTGCCCTGATTTCCCTTAGTGATGCAGTGGGAGCTGAGACTACTAAATTGAAGTTAATGCCTTTCTCCTTAAGTTGTATTGGTTCATGATATTTTACCATGGCCATAGAAACACACAACACACACACACACACACACACACACACACACACACACACACACACACACATACATACATACACTTTTTAAATTAATAATAAAAAATAAAAGGTCCTGAGTTCAGCCTCTCTGCTCTTGCTGGCTGGGACTTTGAGCTTCTCTACATAATGCTGCTTGGCCTCTACCTATCCTAGACAGAACAGAGAAAGACAGAGCTTGGTCCTTGCCTCAGATAATCCATCTAATGGCCAAGCAATGTGATTCTTTCTTCTAAACCAGTGAATACAGGGCTCTTGATTGGGGGAGGGGGATGCTATTTCTTACAGATCCACCCCTCCACCCAAGATGATTCCAATGAGAAAGAATAACTAGCAGGCTGCTCCCAGAACAGTGTTTTGGCAGTGCATGGTCCACATACTTTGTATGTCTAAAGGGAGCTGCTGACAATGATGGAGAAATCCAGAAAGCATCTGGGAAAAGCCTTGACAAGGCATGCCTTCCTTTCAGCTTGTACACCAGGTGTCACACACAGAACCAAGCATCATCCTTCATGGCCCAGTACAAACTTGTACTATGGGATCTAGGCCAAACATGATTCCTTTGGGCTTGCCCAGTTCAAACTTGTAGGATGTTCCCCTCCCCCACCACCCCACTCTGTCACCAACCAGCATGCCCACAGTCAAACACACTCACATGCCATCTCTGCCTCTCCTGTGTGGAATCTCATCAATCATAAAGGAAGGTTTAACTTTTTATTCTATAACCGCTTTCTGTACTGTAGGCTACTCCGTAACTCTGGGCTGACGGTCCCTAACTATACTATCGTGCAATTGAGACTTTCCTTCTGTAATAAAGCCTCAAGATGAACCTTTCTGAAGCAGCAATTCTATCTCCTGCCTTTCTCTAGGGAAAAGATGATGAGTTTTTAAAAAAAAAAAAAAAAAAAAAAAAGTTTTAAGACTGAACGTCTGGAGCCAAAAAAAGATAGAGGAGAAATTATATTTTAAAAAAAAAAAAAAAAAAAAAAAAGAGTACTGGTTCTCTGGTATTAAAAAGGATCTTGCCTGTCTGTATTTTAATAGTTACAGTTGAACCACTGAAGTAGTTACATGATATATCTGACAGCAGATATTACATTGTCTGACTTTTTATAACCTGGAAGATTAAGCAAAAAACCCTAGCTTCTTTTGGAATCTATTGATGCCTTCCTGGTGTAGCCTTCTACCCAGGCCTCCTTTCAGTGAAAGATAAACCATTCAGACCCCACTTTGGAAAGAGGTGAGCACTTCTTAGCTGCTTCAAGTGTCCAGCACCTGTCATGAGGAATTTCCTTCAGCTGAAGGAGAAACACCTGACCAACAGGTCTAGCCTTATCCCTGAGCATAAACTGCCTGTGACTGCTCAGTGTGATGGAGAAAGCCTGGGTGCTATGCCTTGATTGGAATTCTGAAGATTAATATCAGCTCTCCAGATCCTGCGTAGATCATTCTGAGGTCTTGTTGCAATCACACTGGGGTACAACTTCCCCCGACCTCTTGCCTCCCTAATTTCTCACAGACAATCCCGCAGTCAGGTCCATGTAGACCTTGAAAAAAATCTCCTTATTAGTCCAAATTCATGTTAATAAGCTCATGGAGCATATCCCACCTACCAGCCAGCAAGGAACAGCAGAGGTAGACCATTGCCATGCATTTAGGGCTGCAAAGAGGGTAAGGACAAGCTGAAGAGTCTGCAAAAGCCCCCAAATTAAAATGAAGGTAAAAAGTAAAGAGAAGAGAAGCAAATAACAACAAAATTCTGCTTAAGTTTCTAAATTAGAAAACTTTCCTTATTCTGAAATTTCTACTTCCTTTTGCTATTAACAATTAAAATATTTAATTATTAACACAAGTCTTAGAGCTTGTGTTTATCTTGTATACTATGTCTTAAATGCCATTATAAGAGTATTTAATTCATGTCCTAAGGCATTGTGCTATGATCTGAATGCTGTGTCTCTCTACAGCCTCACCAGATTCCACATATGAAACATAGTTCAAAGATAAAAATATTAAGAATTTCGAGGGTATAACAGTAACCAAGCATGAGATCCCTATAAGCATAAGATTCTACGCAACTGTACATGTTAAACACCCTTGAAACCAGTCTTGAATGGTAAAGTGGATTGGCACATAAGGATATTGAAATGCAATGGAAGATACATTAACTTGGACATGTAGAATTTATGAAGAATAATTATATGAACTGTATTTGTTCCCAGGGCTGTGGCGCATTGAAGTAAAACAATAACATGCTGAGTGTTTAATGACAAATGGAAGTGAGGTATAAATAAACGACCAGGCTTCTTGATATTTAAAAAGATTCTCATTTCCCTACAAGCAAAGGGCAGAAAAAAGCCGAAGATCAAACCTTGGCCTACTGAACCCACAACACAGTTCTCCAAGTAACAAATCCTTGGTCTCAGAAGTATAGCTGGCTAAGGTTAAGCTCCTGAGTTAGAGAGATCAGAACCTTGAAAATAAATTAGAATTACAGACTTCCTAACACCAGAGGTCAGACCACTTGCCTCATAAAAGGCCAAGTAGCACTCTGTGGTCCAGAGAGGTAACTATCACAGCTTCTAAACTCTGCCATAGGGGAGGGGGTGAGAAAGCAGTCATTAAGGTGAATTGAATGAGTGTGACCGTGTTACAATACCAGACCAAATTTGGCCCACAGAACTGAGTTTTGAAGAAAAAAAAGGCAAAAGTCATAAGACAGAAATGGAACCCTAGAAATTAGTCATGAGCAGAGTGAGAAAATATAAGTAAGCCAAAAGCATGAATAACAGTACTGGTGTCATCCACAATAGGTGCTCTGTGGCTCCCCATCAGTTTACACGTTACCCTCCAAGTGTGGCACACCTGGGTTTCACACTTTTGGGTTATTCCATCAGACAGGTGGGCTATCTCTGTTGGCCAGATCTCCAAAGGGGATAATGAGTTTTATTTACAGAAGAATTAGCTTGGTATATGAAATAGGCACAGTCACTGTAAGCCATAACACTATTTCAGGTGAGGGGTTTTATATATATATATATATATATATATATATATATATATATATACACACACACACACACACACACACACACACACACCACAGGGTAAAATCTCCAAATGGCAAAATGTCAGTCATTGTTAACTATCTATCTTCTTTAAATAGAGATAAAATAATTTCAAGGTAAAGGACAAGGCAAGACTTTGGAATGGTTTCAGATGAGGGAATGGGGTACTGAATGATGATAGGTTTAGAAAAAGAAAGAAGCCCCAATCCAAAAATACTAGAGCAGACACCTATAGATAGATATCAGGGTCTCAGATCACATTTCTTGGGCATCATGACTCATTACAACTAACTCTGTCCTTATAGGTTTTTTTTTTCTTCAAATAACAATTTTACCTTCTACTTGTCAGACATGAGATTATGACAGTAGTCTTGAGGATGCTCACTGTCTGACAGAGAAATGAAGGCATGGAAACACAAGATCCCTGACAATGTACTGCAAGGATAGCCAGCCAATGGGGTAAAGAGATACTCTATGGAAAGGGGAACATTTGAACTCACATAGTAAACCAAGTATGATGTTTTTAATGGAAGAGGGGAGGGGTTGGAGTGATGGCTCAGAAGTGAAGAGCACTTGTCCTTACAAAGGATCATGTCATTCTCAGCCCCAAATCAACACTGACAACCATCCATAACTCCAGTTTTAGAGGATCCAATGCCTCCTTTTGACCTCCACAGACAGCAGGCAAAACACTAGTACACATAAAATAAATCTTTAAAACATTAAATCAAAAGAAGGTAGGATATGTCTTTCTTGGACACTTGCATGAACCATCCTAATTTGAGCTTTTCATTCAATAATTATCTTCAACTCTTCCTTTCCCAACAAAAAATAAATAAAATTTAAAGTGACTTCTTGACACTCTAAGACATCTTCCCAACCCACTCCCTCTGAAGTGCAACAATGTAAAATGATTCTTGCCAATGAAATACAGAAGCAACTCTATTATATGGGATTCTGGAAAGGATTTATTTTTAATACTACTGATTATATATGGGAATATATGTTTTAAATGTGTTCTTTTTTCTTTTTGTCCTTGCTCTGAAGTCTAAATTTGATGCCTTACATACTTAAAAGAATGAGAACAATAATTGTATACTAATATGGCAGAACAAGATAAAAGAAAGACCCTGGATCTTTGGGAACATTCTTGAGAAGTGACAATGGATTCTTTCTCTAGGTTTCCTGTGACACTGGAAGAGTCTCCTTGGTTTGTTTATCCACTGTAGTCCAGGTGTAGGCTACATGGAGTGAGGCAAAGCCTTTGCCAATAGACTAGGCAAACTATAAAGCAAAAGATCTGCCACACCGATTCCTGCTAGTTAGTTTATCTAGATCAACACCATGAATTTATTGGCTTTTCATAAAGTGACATCAGCAGTGTGTTCTTTTATGCCACTTTTCTCTATGCATGAGGAAGCCTGGGATTTCAAGCTGAGAAAACAGTTTATTAACAGAAGCCTAAAACACTGACAATACAAACAACAGGTCAAGGAATACAACCTTCAGCTTTGGGTTCATGAGTACTTCATAAGTAACTCATAATCTTTCATAAGCACCCTCAAACTAAATTGAAACTAGTTTTTCAATCCTCCAACTGTTTTTTATTCCTTGTGGCAAAACACTATACCATAAGCCAGAACTCTCACTTTCTAACAGTATCAGTATCTGGACCCAGAAAATGTATATTGTTCCCGTCTCTGAATCTAAGCAACTGGATTGGAACTGCATATCTGTGACAGCAAAAAGGTCTTTAACATAATCTGTACAGAAAAATATCTACTGAGGATCTCATTTCATTAGTGTTTTTTTTTTGTTTTGTTTTGTTTTTTTACTGTGATGAATCCCAACAATAATCACAAAAAATGAGAAAAGGGAAGAAGCCAATATTACCATCCTCAGAGTGGAGGGAGGGGCTGGGCCTGTAGCTCTCCTGTAGAAAACTTGTCCTGGGGCTCCATCTCCAACACATTAAATAAAACTAGATTCAATAGTGAGGTTTGGAAGATTAAAAACTTATCCAATGTTGTAGAATGCACATTAAATCCTAAAAGATCATACAACACACATACACACAAAGCATTAAAGTTGAAGAAGTTGTATAGAAGGGACTGAGATTTCCTAATGTGGTTTGAGTCAGCTCTAAAACATTCTGAGAATTAAAAAAAGAAGGAAAGAAAGATAGTCAAAGGACACTATGGTTCTGGAGACAGCATGGGTCCCTGGGAGAGAACACAGAGCAATGCAATGCTCCTTCTGCCTGGAGTCTGCAGAAACATCTGGACTTCGTTTCAGATCCACCTGAGTCTTCTGGGGCAAAAAATGGGAAATCGTAGCTCTATCAACAAGCACCAACTTGATATTTCCAAGGCTTGTTTTCTTTTTTCCTTTCCAGGACTCAGACGGGCCTTTTTTCCCCCCCCCTAACAGAACGGCTAGACTAGGTAATCCACATAAGCAGCTGCTGCAATGTGATCTTTTTCTAACATGTTAATGTTGAACTGTGAACTTTTCTGGCTTTGGGGTATGATGGGAACATTTTAACTTCTCTGCTATAAGGTTCTTATGGGTAGGACTCTGAGCCTCATCAGATGGAGGGTCTGCACTGAGTTACCCCTGATATCAAACTAGGCTTGAAATGGAAAGCAGCTGGGGTATAAAAGGGCTTTAAAAACTCATTCTGTATGCTTTATTAAAGAATGTTTATTTCATTATTTTTTATTTCTGTAAATTTAAGAACATTCTATTTTCTGGAACTTGAATCACTTACTCATTACTGCTTTTTAGCATATTATAAGTGAAAACTGGGACTATGGTAAGAGGAGAGGATGTCTAGGGTAAGATCTCAGGCTTTGAGAGCAACTATGGCATTCCAACTACATCTCAGCCACCTATCAGCTGCATGCACTCCCACAAAGCACCGTCATGTATTGAATTAGTTTGTCACTGTGTCTAATGATAGAGCTAGAAACAGTTAATATGTTATCCATCCACCATTCACGTAATGTTTTTCTTGGGTCTGAAAACACAATTACTCTTAACACCCTGCTAAACCAACTGTGCTACCTGCTTCATTTATTGCTTGTTGCCACGACAGGGAAGTTGAGGACAGGAAAATTTTGAAACTGAAACTGGGAATAGATATCTTTTTAAGATGACAGTATCTGGACACCTTGCAAATGTGGCCTGAGAGCATCTAAAGGCACTTATTTTCACAAAGAGTGGGACTTCCCTCAAAAGATGATGATGACCTTCCCCTAACTATAGGTAAGGCACATTGAATGTATCCTGTTTATGTGACTGGCATCTATGGACATGCCTCTAGATGACAGCCACAGGGTTGTGGGGGATATATTTCATGCAGTACTCCTATCATCAAGTTATTCCTGCTTTCCTCTTTGGTTGGAGACTTGGTAGGCATAGATAGGTGACTTGGGTACCATGATTTGAGCAGACAATTTGTATAACCTAAGGTGCACTATGCAAAGTGTTATAAGTCCTTGTCTTGAGTCATTTTGACTATAAGTGGGGGTGGCATAAAAGTTAGGATGAGTCATGGATGCTGCAATGGACCAGACTGATATTCCCAAGACTAGGTTGTTGTTTTCGTTTTTAACTATATATACTAGCCATAATTTGGCCCTGACTCAGAACTATGCTTCTCTCTGAGAATCACCTTTATCCAAGGATAAACTCTTATCTGCATTATATTCTGCATTGAAGGTTTGCTAAAAATAGGATACCTTTTTCCCAACACTCTTCCCATCACCAAGCTCTGGTTGAATTATCTGGGGCCTTTGATGTCACCTCAAAACCACTTATCTCCCCTTCTGCTTCCTTTGCAATAGTGCACATTTCTAACATGTTCCTTTGCTTCTACCCACAAGAGGTATAGATTCTTTCCCACACCAAATGGAGAAGAATCAATGTTTTTTAGCATGTGGATCAGCTCCAAAAGAAAGCTTGTTGTGTGTTTGTGTTTAAATCACCCTGTGTTCACTCAGCAAAGTCTACATCTGCCTTGTCTCTGGCCTTGCACATCAGACAGACATGTCCACTCATTCAAGACCCAGTGCAGATAGCCAGGTTGTGAGTGTCCTGAGGTCGTTTGCAACCATCTTTCTGAAACCTCATCCATACAAACTCCCCATCACCCCTCCCTGGCCCTAACCTCACCTACTGCTTTTAACTGCCAGGAGAAGCCAGCCTCTGGCCCTGAGTTTGCACAGTATAGAGATTTTCCCAGACAAGTTCAGTTTTGCTCACCTTCTTGATCCAAAGATTCCAAACTGCATTTCAGTTCTCATTTACCCACCTTTAGGAAACCAATCCCCACTGAGTGGTTTAGCTGGCATCCTCCAAAGACTTGTTTGGATACAACCTGAAACAAGATTCATAGACTTTAGTTTCTAATTTTGTACATAATTGTTGTCATAATCTTACTCTATCAGCATGACTTCAGCTGACAATAGAAGAACATAGTTGAGAAGAATAGAACACTTGGTGCTGAAATGACATCAAATACCTCTCTAGGAATCTAACACCTGCATCCTTTGCACCTGACTATCTTGTCTACCTTCTTCAGTGGAAGCACCTGGCGGGGGGGGGCACTACTGATTTCAATTCAGAGATGAAGAAATTATGAAAACATGGGAGAATAGTCACTAATCATTGCCCAGCAGAACTGCCTGAAGGAGTATCACATCAAAGGGGCTTCTTGAACCAAGTCGAAGACATAACATGAGATCTGCAGTCCAGCTGAGAATTATGCCAAGATGGTGGAGACAAGCCAGAAGCCAATGAATAGAATCAGCTGCAATGTGTAAAAGGTAACAAAGTAAATGTAAGGAAAGATGGATTCATGTTGGCTTATAGTTTGAAAGGGTACAGTTATCCTATCAAAGAAGGTATTGTAGCTGGAGCACTTCATCATGAGCATGAGGTGATTGGTTATAGCACGTCTGCATCTGGAAAACAGAGACCTAGACCAGAAACAGGGCTTAGCCATGACCCACAAGTTGCACTCCTATGGCCCTGATCCTATAGGAAAGCCCTGTGTTCAAAGGGTTTCACAACCTCCCAAGACAACACCAGCATCTGGAAATCAAAAGTTTAAACCCAGGAGACTGGAAAGGCTATTTTGCATGCAAACTGTAACACATGCCAAACTGGGTAGAAAGAGGTTTAGGAAATAAAACAAACTTTGCTGGTTGATGCTTTACAGTGTGGCCACCTCCAACAAACACTGGAGCCTGCTATTACCATTTTCACATGGAGTCTATTTCTTTGACCATGAGGAAAAAAAATCTCCCACCAACTAAGTGTCTATGAAGTATGCCCATTCACAAATATGACATCTGTAAAACACCTCATCCCCAAGGCTCAGCGACCATCAAAGAATAAGGGAATGGCAAGATTATAAAAGCTTTCAGTTGGGAAGGAGCAGAACAAAACGTTGTCTTCTTAACATGACAGGATTGCTTGAACTCATGACTTATGGCACCTGTGGTTGTCTACACAAGATCAAGCCATTCCAGTCAACATTCCAGTGTAGTGTGAAAAGAGGTTCATGAGCCTCTATTTGAACTGAGAAACTATGGACAGTTGATGACTTCTGAGGAAGAAAGGGTCATTTTCTTAAGGGTATAGTTCCTGGTAAGCAGACCACACTCCAGTGGGTGGCCCACACCCAAAAGTATATGGATAGCACAAGTTGGAATAGGTGGGTTGTTACATTTTTTAAGAGGAAGGCACAATATTAGGGGTGGAAAGGGAGGTGGGCGTGGGTCTTGAAGAGTTAAGGGGAGGAGTTAATGGTAAATATGATCCAAATATATCTATAAAATTCTCAAAGGATTAATGAAAACTACTTGAGAAAGGGATGCAGTAAATAAAATGAACTTAGTAAAGGAAAAAAAAAAGAAAAAAATCTTCTATCATCTCTGCCTCTAGAACTTTCCTCATTGTTCCTTAAGAGTTTCAAAATTACCCTCCTTCCTACTCCTTCTACCCTCTCTGAAAATCACTGCAAGTGCTCTGCCAAGTTCTACCTGTTCCTCAGGATCTATCCTAAGCCTAGTGGCTATCTGACAGGGACTTCCTGCTGCTTCCACTGTCTGTCTCAACAAATGGTTCAGTCTTGGACAGTACCTACAATTGCTTCCAACTAGATCAGACCCCAGTCAACACATTACTGAGGTTCTCAGAAACAAGCTAGGTATCCATGATGTACTGCTTGGATTCCCAACTGTGCCAGTTCTAAACACTGGTAGAAATTCCTACAAAGTGACACTGTGCGCTGTATATCCTGTGTGTCCTCCCAAGGCTCTTAGTCTGGGCCTTCCATAGCAGAGTCATGAATCACCGTCATCACTTCCTCACTAGTCTTTGGGCACTGACCTTTCTTGAAGATGACTAATTGCAAATCTTCGCCCTGTTTGATTTTCTTCCTGTTCCAGCCTTCATTCTGAGGTACCCTTCTCTCTCTCTCTCTCTCTCTCTCTCTCTCTCTCTCTCTCTCTCTCTCTCTCTCTCTCTCCAGGCAGCTCTCAGCCACAGTTGAAACCAGAAAAGCACTCTCACCATGTGTATACCATGGGTTCCATGTCTATGCCTATGATTGAGGGCACATTTTCATAATTCCAGCCACAGTGAGGGTAGGGACTCAGTCTTCCTCTGTGAATAACTAAGTAGAAATCTTCTCTATTCTCTGAGATGTATCATCCCTCATTAACATAAAATCTATGTTTTCTGGCTGACTCTATTAAGTCATGTACCTGAAATTTGGCTTGTTCATCCAAAAATTCTCTAGGAATAAGTGAGCAAGTTTAGTTTCTGAGTGATTCATCTTATAATGATCATCCTCTTACATGTCTGGGTAAAGCTTAGAGTATGAATTTTATTTTCCAAGCAATCATTTTCTATCTAATTCCATAAGCATTTTTTCCAGGATGGAGAACAGGAAAAAAAATCTTATAATATTCTTCTAACATAAAAACAGTGTCCTCAAATAGGGTCTCATCTCTCTCATAATATTTGCTAATGTCCATTTAGAACTTACCACATGGTAGCCATTGTTCTAAATTCTGATGTTGACCATCACAATTTGCTAAATAATAATAACTAAATAATAACTAAAGAAGATCTTATTATTTGATAATCTGGAGGAACTAAGGTGCAGAAAATTCAAATAAATTCCCCCAAGATTACTATAATGGTCAATCCTTATTGTCATCAAGTCAGCTCTAGAATCACCCAAAAAACAAGCACCTGGGTTTAACTGTGAAGAAGCTTCCAGATTAGGTTAACAGACGTTGGCGGCACCATTCCCTGGGCTGGGGTCCTGGACTGAACATAAACAAGCAAAGGCGCTGAGGGTCAGAATTCTCTCACTGCTTCCTGAGTACTGGAAGTGTGTCTGCCACTAAAGCTCCTGCCGCCATGTCCTCCTCACCATGCTGGTGTGCACCTTCAAATGACTCAAAATAATACATCCCATCAGCAGCGTCCCCTCCCTCCACCCCTCAGTCCCTCCTACTTCCCCCTCCAGTATTTCTCATAGCAGGAAATTATTGCAATCACTTACCAAAGGCATATCTATACCCCAACTTTAAGTTTAAATGTGTGATTTAAAGTTTTTGTGTAATACAAAGATTTAACTATAAAGAATTTAAAAATCTTCATAAGCAACTTGCTAGAAAAAGGACACATGGGAAGCCAAACTTCAAAAACATAGCTCTTCACAGGTGGCACTTTCCAGGTATTTGGCAGGTGTGTGGCCAATGTTTAATAATTGGAAAGGTATCTTGGAAACTAAATGCTTTGAGCTCCCATTTGCTACTGGTTAGCAATGTGTCTGAAGCAGTGTACCAATTCTCTCAGCTGCTTTATGTATTTGTTTAAATGTACATGACAAGATCAAATACTAACTCTTCCTCTGTCTATAACAACAACCACTGTATTAATTTTTGATGTAAAGTAACATACTCAAAAACCAATAACAAAATAGTAGTAACATTTAACTCCGGGGGGCCTCAGCCAGGATCTTCTTCCAGCCTTTTGTTTTGTTTTGTTAGCATTTTTCCATTTAAAGGTGAGGGGTGGAGGTGGGGGCTTTTGTCTTTCAGCTTGTTACCACTTGGTCTTGAAATAGCTGCCTAAGCTCCAGCTATCACTGCCACACACAGTAGCAATTAAAACAGCACAAGGCAGAAAGACAAAAAGAAAGAGGCTTCTTGCTCTAGCTCTTGTTTGGAGATCCCAACCTGACCTCATCTTAAGTGAAGTTAGAAACTACAAACACTGCTGGCAAAATGGAATGGCCCTTAGCCTCTCAGGGGTGATCTCTGTCCTATTGCTTATTCTGTAAGGCTTAGGCAAAAGCAGGTGGTAAATCTGAGAGACCTGAACCCAGGACTACACAGCTGTACCAGAGCTACTGTTTGCTCAGAAACCAAGCTCCCTTTCGACATCTTTTTCAGGTAAATATTACCTGGAAACATTAAAAAATGATTATGGTTAAGTCACCCAATACAATAAATACTGCATTTATAGAAGAATTAAAGCCCTGCAGAAAAAGAATTTACAATGGAATAATACACTTAGGATATCTGACCTTAAATAGCCAACTCATACTGTCAGCATACAGGGCTTCAGAATAAACAGTTTTAGGTTTCCATCTAGTCTTCATTTTGCCTGGTTACAAATCCTGCACAAGGGAATTTCTTCAGCAGAATCAATGGGAGAGCTCAGTGGGTCTCTTCTGTTGGTATAGGAACATGATAAACTGGTGTCTGACATAAATCTGAAAACAAAAAAAGTGTGGGAAAAGATCTCTGGCCACATTACTATAGAGATGACTCAATGGATATGTGCTTGCTAAATGAGCACAAGAACCTGAGTTCAAATCCTCAGAGCCAATGCAAAATTAGGATGAATGTGGCAAGCGTCTGTAATCCCAGAACTCCATACATGGAGATGGGAAGTTCTTATAGCAACTAACCTGCAGTACAAAGCAGAAATCAACCCAGAGACCCTTCCTCAAGCAAGGTCTAAGTCGAGGAGAATATACAATGTCATCCTCTGACCTCTGCGTGCACACATTAGAATGTGAGGACAAATTAAGTTCTGACTGTAAATACCATTAATCCCTACCATGGTGTCCATCTCTTCTGTATTTGATTCTGTCGCTGTTCTCTCTTGGCACACTATACCAAGGCTGCCACATAGGAGGTCATTCTCACCTTTTGGGAAAAAAGACACCAGCAACAGGCAGCACTAAGGATAAGCTAACTCAGGTCCTCCAGCCATCCAAGCCTCTCTTGGAAGCAAACTATGAATAGATCAGACCAAATTGGCATGGAAGCACTCAGGAAGCCTGAAGAGACATAGGACATTAGAAATCATTTTTACATTAATCTACTGTGTGAAACATTTGTGACACAGCAATAAATACCTGTAATAGCCAGCTACCAATATAAGTCAGGGTGCGGGAGGAGGCTGAAAGTATCCTGAAATGTGCCTGAAATCTCTTTTTGTGAAAAGGCCTGAGCATTGACACACACCTAAAACCACTTAAAATAGTGTTCAAGATGACTTGATGGTTAATCTGAAATTTTGGCTTTATGGGATCTGGAACAAACTAAGAAAAATACACCTCTGGGTGGGCCTTTGGGGACATTTCCAGAACTAACTGACTAAGCCTCTCTCACAATGCAGGACATCTTCCACTGGGTGGTCCAGACATAAATATATCCAAGAAAAAAAAGTGTCACTGCTTACATGTCTGACTTGGCTTCTTGCCAGTGGGTGTGTCTATTCCCACTGATGGCTGCCACTCCCATCACCATCCCTCACTAACCTGACTTCATCCTTCTAATGTGGACTGATGACCAGCATCAGGTCTTTGGGAATCTTCCAGACCTTCAGCACCAGATTAAAACTACTGAGACACCCAGCATCTACCATGTTCTCAGCCCATTTTATGTAAACCAACTTAGTGTGTCCTTTTTACTAATACACACACATAATACACACCACATATTATATATAATTCTGCTCAGTTATGTTCCTCTGAGAAATCCTGCATGGTACAGAGAGTCATCTGTGGTAAGTGTGAGTAGAATGCTTCAACAAAGAGATTGAAAAAGAAAGCAGAGAGAAGGTAGGAAAACATGGGAGAGAGAAATCTGTGACCTGAGGAGACATGAATCACTTGTGTCATATGTCACACATGTGCCCAGGCAAAGTGGATGAAGCATAGGTTGGAGCCTCTGAGTTGAGAGTGTCTGACCAACCAAAACCACAGGAACAAAGGGGAAATCCTGCTAATCCTCAGGTCTCTCAGAAACCCCTTAACTTCATTCTTGAAGAATAAGTAATATCAGCCAAGGCTAAGGGAAGAAAGAATGGGGGATGAGAATGAGGCCAATGCAAATAGACAGCCCAGAGCAAGGCCTCTCCGGGGAAAATGAAGATTCTATTTTATTCTGTTCTATGAGAGGGGGTTCTATTTTAATTCAAGTTCTAAGTTTTGATTATGACATGAAATTAGACACTGTAAATGACTCCAGTGAGACTGCATTTTTTTTAAGACCAAAAAAAGTCATAGAACTATGCAAGGTTTCATCTGGGGCAAGAGAAGAATTTTTCCTAATTAAAAACTTTTAAAGAAACCACAAGAGACATAAGATTCATGGTGCTTTTGCCCGACCCCTCTATTCAGATTCTGGTCTCCAGGGGTCCTACGCATAGTGCCTCAGAGGGGCCAACTGGTGAGGAGGGAAGTGTGGGTGATGAATTCCACTGACCATGAGACAATAGATGAGGACCTTTCTGTCTCCAGGAACTACATGTCGACCAGGAGAAGGCTGACCATTTAGATTCACCTTTTTCTCCTCAGCCATCCCACATACAGAACAGGATGGTGACAAGTCATGTCACAGGTGACAATCAAGCTGGAGTGAATTCATTGCAAAGGTACATTCTAAGGGATAAAAAAAAAAATCAAAGATACAAAAAAAGGACAGCATATGGAAGAGTTGGCAGAATCCCAGCAGAAAAAGCTAGCCGACTGAACAGCTTTGCCAGTGGTCCACTCCGTACCTAGGGAAACAGCTCACAGCTTTTCACACTCAAAAGAATCACCTTGAAAGGGTGGGTTGGAGAAGATGCAGATTTGATTTTAGTGTCTATGCCCTTCCATTTCGTTTGGAGGGAGCTGAATTTTAACAGGCATGTTAGATTATTCTGAGGCAGTGAGTTCATAGTTTGGAAACATTATCTAAATATAAATGAGCTGGAGTTGAATGTCACAGGTGGTCATAACATTCTGATACAGATTTTCTCACAAAATATCTTCTTGCAATGATTGCCACAGGCACAATATCTAAGCTCTTAAAAAGAATAATACCCAGAATGTTTGCTACTTTTACATCATTGGTTTGGAGAAAAATTGGAGAAAAACTGCAACACCAAAACCATTTGAAGGACATGGTCATTTAAAAAAAAAAAAAAAAAAAAGGTTGATGGTGTGAACTTAGAGTGTGTAAGAAAGATGTTAGCAAAGCTGGACATTTAGTTAAAAATAAAAAATTTCTATTGTTCCAAAGTTCTAAATGAAAATGTCATTTGGGGGAAAAATGTTCTTTTCGAAACAGATTTCACAAACCTCCTTTTTATGGTATTTTTTAAGCCTTTCATGTGCTCAACCAGTAATGATATAATGGTGAGTACTGTGGTTTTCTTGTTTGAAAATGATATACATTTAGTAGAAAATACAATGCAGCAGGTTGGAGACCTGGCTCAGCATTTGATAAAATACTTGCCACACATCTATGAAGACTTATCACATAAAGGCTGGCTGGGTATAATCCTGGGGCTGCAGGCAGAGATAAGAAGTTCTGGAAACAAGATAGCTAGCTGGCTTAGTAGACTAGCTGAATTGGTGAACTTTCTGTTAGCTAAGAAACTCTGCCTCAGAATATAAGGTGGAGCACAATCAAAGAAGATACAGGATTTCAGCCACTGATTTCTACTTGTACACATGCACCTTGTACATTTAACATGTGCCCATGCACATTCAAACATGCATCCACCATCTATGCACAAACATTTGGTTAAAAAAATAAAATAAAATAAAATAAAACTTCTGAATTTTGACGTTTTTTGAGCCAGTGACACGTAGCTCTGCTTCTGTCTGGCAACGCTGAGCTGAGGCAGTGAGGGAGCAGTAGCCCCAGTCTATACTGAGATCACCAAGAAAAGACCAGCTCATCATCGGGACACTGGATGCTGAACCAGAAGGTGTTGAAAGCTAGGCGACCTCACTGTAGTTTGACTTGGAGGAGTTGAAGCCTTACTGGAACACGTTTCTATCCTACCTTGCGGGGCATTTGTATTTTCTTACAAATGTGAGGATCACTGACGTTGTTCAGACTTCTACTTCCATGAAGGCAAGTTTCAGGTAAGCAATTCCAGGCAGATTGCGAGCCAAGCTGCTCCTCAAAAGCTCTCAAGCTCTTAAAGGCTTTCCACAACTTCCCATGGAGTAAGTACTTGCAGGAAATCTCCAAGCGCTCTCCGGAAAGCTCGGGTGTTATTGCTACAGGATCTAATACCCAGAAACAGGGATAATGTAATTAAAATCTAGGAAGAAGTCTAAAAAAAAAAAAAAAAAAAAAAAAAAAAAAAAAAAAAAAAAAAAAAAAAAAAAAAAAAAAAAAAAAAAAAAAAAAAAAAAAAAAAAAAAAAAAAAAAAAAAAAAAAAAAAAAAAAAAAAAAAAAACATAATAAGATACCAAGAAGGACCACATGCTACTTGCCATCATTCCCCAGGCTCCCAACAACCTGTCATAAAGAGCTAACTCAGGTCACCCCTCAAGAAGCCATTCTGATAACCATATGCAGAGAGAGCCACAGTTTAACAGAATTACAGGAATTTTCTGAAACGTGAACACATTTTGCCATACATCTTGGGCAATGTTTTCAGAAAACTGCAAGCTGAGGCTTTTCTAACAGATCGGGTCATGTCTCAGAAAGTGGAAAGGAAAGGAAGTCATTTTGTCAACTAGTGTGAGGAGGAACACCAGCATATAAATTTCTCGAGGCAGAGAAATTGTTGGTCCTATGAATTTAAATTCATAGACTAGAAATCTGTCCGCCTTTTCCAGATTCTTTCGCAACATCGTGCCTCCTCCAACATTTGAGCACTAACTGATTCATTCTCTGTGATATTGGATTTAAAGTCAATTTTGTCGCTATTTTTAACTGTTTCCTCATTTATGGCTCTCTTCCTCCCATTTGCTTCGAGGCCCCACATTAAATTATACATTCTCTCACATGCCTCATTATCTTACATTTTTTCTGTCACTCTGCAGCTGCTACCCCGTGTTCCTGCTTCAGCTTTGTTTAGTGCCAAAGACCTGTTTTTTCTAACACTTCAAAAACACATGGCATTTTTTTTTTTGTGGGCACAAGTATCTTAACTTCTGTCAAATAAAAAAAAATGATTCATAAGGAAAACACTTTAAGTATGTAGGTGTTTTCAAAGAAAATGAAGTGGCTCATTAAAAAAATAAGTGCGTCTGAGGAAGGAATAAAACAGTTGCTTGAAAACTGAATGTGAATACATTTGCTGTTGAGAATATTTGGATATGCAAGGGTCCCCCTTCACCACCATACCCTTTTGTTTGTTTTTATCATCCATATGATTGCCTTTTAGATGAGTTTCCTTTATAAGACCCTGATCATATCGAAGAAGAGCAGACAACTGTCACCCTAACCCTGTCTCTGCCTTTAAGTGACATGAAAAAATGTCACACTGTTCTTCAAAGGAATCAGAGTAGATATTGTCCCCATGTGTCCTGGAACTTTGGAAGCAGCCAGGCTGGAGGATAAGAATTGGTTTCCTCTAACAATGATATTTAGCCTCAAGTGGTTGTTTACCATCTGTCTGTCCATGTATATTCCATGTTGATAGTGGCTTGGCTGCTTAGCAACCACAGGAACATCTTCTCCCAGAGTGTGGTAGAAAGAAACAGAATGGTGCCCCACCTGGACCTCCACAAATATCTCCTTAACAATCTTCTAAGTCATTCTCCTTAGCATACACGTACACTTCCAATAGCTAGCAGCTAGTCATCTACGGAGAAATGCCCTGAGGCTACCGGGGCCCCTCTGCAGGCGTGCCTGAGAAAGCAAAAGTTGGGGAAATGAAGCCAGAGCAGGGGAGACAAAGGAATGTTTAGCAAGTGCAGAGTTTGGAATTGCAGCTCCCTTGCCTGAAGGCATGAAAATTCCACTGCAGACCTCTACGTGAGTAAGACTGATGCTACATTTGCCAGGACTCTCCTGAAATAGTTTGCTTGGCTTCCGACCTTTTGTCCCGTTTCCCATTTTCTCATTCTATTCTCCATGGCACATCCTTTACGAAACTCTTGCTTGGGAACTTTTTTTTTGGGGGGGGGCTGCAATTAGACAACCTTAGACAGCTGGCAGTCTTTGAAAAGGACAAATATTTTAGTCATTGTCATAGAGTTATAGGATATTCAAGAAGAGAGGATCTCACAGTTGAGCCTCAAAGATGAATTACCTTGCTTAAGCTCCCACTGCTACCACACAGCAGGGTGGAGGCAGCATCCAAGGTCTTCAGGCTGGCAACATGGCCCTTCCCACTGGTAATGCTTCTTTCTGAGCATTGCATAACGATTACTGGACTAAATATATAATTAGAGTTAATTCAAGTTTAATTTTTTTGTTTTCAATGTCTCATTTAAAAGCATAAATGTAAAAACTCAATTCCCAATTAAATAAATCTAGAACCTTCTAAATTCTCTCTCCCTTCCCCCTTCCATTATTCCCTACTGCCCTTAACGCCCCCCCCCCACCGCTTTCTTTTTCCATCCACAAGAAACAATAACACTAGATGAAGAATTCTGACACTGATTCAGAACATACACATCCACACAAATGCATATTTGCTTGCAAATGCCAATCAGAAAGAGCAGATATTCTCTTTTCCTTCACACTGCCCTCTTTCCCAATGCCTCCCACCCCCATCACCGAGGGATACAGGACAAAACTTTCTTAGGTGATCTCATATCCAAAAGGGGAAATGAGTGTGTACATATAAACGAGTTTGACTAGAGTGACTTATAAATAATGAAAGAACACACACCACTTTCTCCTCTGTCACACTTCCCAGAACATTAGCCAAAGGGGCATCTGTTTCTTCACTGGGATGCGAATAGCACTGAGAAGCCAGCCTGGACCAAATTAGAGTTCCCCTTTTTAAATATCTGCCAATAGCTTGAACTCTCAATAGTGCAATCCCTCCCTTGGGCAAAGCATGGTCTTCAGAGGGCTTCTGTTAAACATATAAACGAATTTCCTTGGAATAATTACAACTTAACTCATTATCAGCTTTTAACCTAATAGCAAGGATTTGTTCTTCAGAGCAAGACTCTCAAGAACATAAACAAGTTTTGAAGGGTGTGAGGTTAAAAAAGCCTATTAACTTTGTCCATTTGGGCTGCCTGAACCGAACAGTACTGACAAAATAGCTTATAAACATCAGAAACTTATTTCTCACAGTTCTGAGGGCTGAGAAGGTCAAGATTCCAGCGCCATTGCATTCAGTCCCTGATGTGGCACTGACTTCATAGAATTTCTCTGTATTCCTATATGATAGAAGAGTCAATGAGCTCTCTAACTTCATGTGTGAGGGCTATACTGATACCCTACCTCTCCCAAAGCCCATCTCTAAGTACAATTAATATGGATATTAAGAGATCAACATATGAATCAAAGGAGCACACAGTTATGAGTATACAATACACATCTGGCTGTGATGCAGAACTTCTAAGGATTCAGAGCCTGAGAGAGTGTTGTGATGGGGTCTATGGGCACCATGAGGGTGGATGCTATGAGGACACCAGGAACCCTAGAGGAGTCTGAGACAAGATTGGCTGAGTTCAAGTCCGTCATGTATAGGCTGTGTGATCCCAAGCAAAATAATTTATCTTCGTTAAGCCTCCTGCAAAATGAAGGAGATCAAGGCATCTACTTTACAAGGCTTACACAGGAATCTGTGTACTTACGCATTTAGCACCCTTAGCTCATACCTGGCAAAGAATGAGGCTTCAAAACATAGGAGGTATTTTACTGCTGTTGATCTTATTATTAGGTAATAAAATGATTAAAGGGAAGGCTGTGCTGATCATTTTTGAACAAATTTCAATGACTATAATTTTCCTTGCATCTGCCCATGACACCCATTACAGATCAGGGAGAAAATGGCAGCAAGGAAAATTAAAATAAAATCAAGCACATTAATAGGAAAACAATCACATTGTCAGAACAAACATAATTTTTTTTCTTCCTTCCTTCTCTCACCCCCTTCTTCTCTCTGCATTTTATTTTTTCTTATTCACAAAAATTTTCTTTGTGTTGCTTTGAAATGCAGGCGATAGAGCTATAATTAGAAATTAGACACTATCCATTCAAATCTTGATTTTTTCTGCTTGCTTTCGTTCATGAATCTGGCAAACGATGTTGAAATTCTCTGTGCCAGGAACATGTTGGGGGATAGGAGAGACTGATAAACACAGCATGTGATGATCCACAGATACACAGTGTACATTCTGGATGAGAGATGCCTTTCAATGTTCTGAAGTCTGACCTACTACATGGAGTGTTACAGGCAGGCTTGCTGCTGGATAGAATTCTTAACGTAGACCTGGCACCACAGCAGCTCATTAAAGACTAAGGAATTCCAAGTTTTATTCTTCTTCAATTCTGCCTCTGGGTTTAAGAGGTATTAACAGAGTAGCTTTTGGAAGTCAAACAAGAGAATTCTGAAATACAGGAAGAAGCCAGACCAAAGAAGAAGAAGACATGAGAATACTAAACTATGAAGCCTGTAAAAGAAGCCTGTTAAATTTTAATCATCTTGACTAGAGTGTTTGTAATTGTTGATCTTATATGGAATCTAATAGTTCTAATGAAAAATGTGCTGGGCCTCAAGTCCAAGGATATCATCATTATAAGTACGTAAGTGCCTAGGACAATATAATTCTCTCTGTGGTGCTGTTCCTGGCCTTTGATCCATGATATATTACTTACTTATTTATTGATTTATAAAAATGAGCTGTCAAGCTTGTCCTAAGAAGTTTCGAGGCATATGAACAAAACATAGGAAACATACAACCACAAAAAATAAACCACGAAGTATAAACCAGATCCCCTAATGTCCAGGGCACTCTGCCTAGGTGAGTAGCATAAATCAAAAATACACTTTCTAGACACACCCTGAATATCAACAAACAAGAACTCTGTAAAACCCAAGGAAGGAAGTTATATAGTGAGGGCTTGAATGAGCTATAATATACATTGGCAAAACCCTGATCTAAACACTATGAATTGATTTCCATTTGGACCTTCTTCAGAGGCAGGCCTGAGACTCTCACCAGAAACTATAAAGGCTATGATATCTGAAACACCAGTGGGGCCAGAGGTCCTGTACTTGGCTCTTAGCATTTAGTATTATTTTAAGCCAATTAAAATAACTTTTTCACAGTGGAAAGATTCCATTAAATAATAGCTCTGTTCACCATGAGTGAGGGTTTTGTGATGGCTCCTAACTGAAGAAACACAGTGGACCTGGATCTAACTCAGGGAAAGACAGACTCTGCCTAAAACTTTCTTTGCCCGAACAAATCAGCAATCCGGAAAGTCAAGCCTATGTTATCAGTCATTTCAACTAACATCATTCAAAGGTGAATATTTGCTCGTAGTTCTAGAAGCTAAAATGTTTGAATAGTAAACTTCAGTTAGGAACATTGACTTTTCTCTCCCCTTTAACCTCTTGGTGCCAAAAATAAGTTACATTTATATTACTTTTCCCTTTGAAGCCCAGCTGGAACACAGGGGATTCCAGTATTTCCATGGACATGACATCATTTTATTCTGCTAATGCTAGTCATTGTCCCCAAACCCACAATCTTCCATTAACTTGCACGTTTCTTAGCTAATTCAGACTGGCTACATAAGCCAAAAGAAAAAAAAATCAACTCAAGTCAAAAATAATCCCATTAGACTGTTGGCACAGAATAATTTACTAGATAATTCTTATAATATCTACTTAATTTTGGCTGTGTAGCTCAGTAGTTTTGTCCACTACATATCTGTGTCTGGTTAAAGTCATTGCTATCCCAAGTTTCTTATTAGCTGGAGAGAATTAAAGGTACAGAGAGATATCTTGAGTTGAAGGTCAACTGGTTAAGACCAACAATGATCAACATAAGAGGCTGAGTGAAAGTTTGAATTTGATATCATTGCCTTATCCTTAAGAAGTGAGTGCTCATCAAGTTGATTTGGTTCTCAGGAGGTCTCCTCTTCTGTGTTGTCTATAGACTTTGCAGCTCCTGCAGAAAAATACCATATGATTTGTCATTACTCTCATGTGGACACCTTCCTGCTCAGTGCGAAAAGCACATAACCCAAAACTGGTGGAGCATTCTCATGCTTCACATGCACCAGCCTGTAGGCTCACTATATTTAATTCCCAATACACATACACATTTATACAAGTACACATGCATACACTCATATAAACTCACGTAGCCTCAATTCTGTAACATTGCCAGAAATGGTTCTGCTGTACTCAACACTTTGTCCAGTTAAAACAAACTTACCTGTGATAGACCTTTACCAACTACAGCCAGCTGTGGAGAGTGAGTCAGAAATGCAGAGTCTTTGCCTCAGACCTGCTCCAGCTTCTTTTCTCCAGGTTCTTGCCTTGGGTTCCTGCCCTGATTTCAATAGACCATGGATTTGATCAGGGTATGGAAGCCAAGTAAATCCTTTCCTCCCCCAAGTTGCTTTTGGTCAGTGTTTTATCACAAAAGGATAAAACTAGGATTCCTCTAAACTCAAAACTAAGAGAAAGAAGATCTTGCTAGCAATGAAAACCAGAACTTTTAAGAGGTCTACCTGAGGCTTGGGGAAGCCCTAAGCAAGTAGCCGCACTTGCTGCCACACCTGAACTAAATACCTGAGTTTGATCTACCCAGACCCATATTTCAGAAGAAGAGAATAGATCCCCAAAAGTTGTTTTCTGACTTCTACATGTGAGCCAAGAGACACACATGTCCCCAATACACACACACACACACACACACACACACACACACACACACACAAAGAGTAGTGGATTTTTTAAGAAGAGTTGCCTAAGTAAAATTAACTGAAATAAGAAACAGAGAGAAGAAATTACCTGCACACTCTTACCACCTGCCTGTTAATCTCCAAATCCAAACAGAATCCTCCAGATACGAAAGATAAAATGGTACAGTCCATAAAATGTCTGGATTTTACAAAACAAAGCTGGGGGTGAGGGAACCAAGGGCAGTGGAAAAAAATAATTATCAGCACTGTATATTTCCAAATTTCAAAAGTTCCTTAGAGAGAGACAGAATACCAAGATTTCTGAGTCAGAAGGATGAAAAGTCAAGCTTTTGAGTCTCACGATCTGTGGACAGGGTATGAGGGAAGTGACATCCTGTGGGGGAAGTAGCATCCTGTGACAGACCGAAAGGAACCAGAACACACTGTGCAGCCATCAAGGCTGCAAGAGCAGGAGAAAGCAAGGTTAGAAGCTTAAAAGTTACAGACAGGCTAAGGAGCAGGGGCCAGGGGGCACAGTTGGTAACCTTGGCACTGTTTTTCTAAAAGACTGACATGTCTGAGGCCTGCCTGGTTTCAAAAGATGCCAGAGTGGAAAAGCAGGATTGCTGTGTTACTAAGAGAAAGGCAGAATATTCATCACAGAGAAGTGAGGAGCTAGACAAAAGGCATGTCAAGATGGCACAGACTGTGTGATATGCCCATTAATGACCCGGCACAATGCACAAAAGGAAGAGGTGAGCTTGTATGGTATCAATGTGTCGTAAACTGACCTCATCTTTTTAAAGCAGAGTACACCAGAACATTAAAAAGTCCACACACTAACAAATAGTATACAACCTGGAAGGTACTTCCAGGCAATCTAGAAGAAATCATCTGACAACTTAGGAGACAAAAAGGCATTCTTCGGTACCATTCTATTTCCATTCTGACAGAGAGTGCACGATTTGCATAAATAAAAGCATAATCGGTTAGTGTCTCTGTACAGAGAACAAACACTGTACAAAGAAGACAAATCAGAATAATTCCCTGAGTAGTTGAGACAGGGCTATCAAAATGAGCCATTTTCTTCTAAGAATCACACTGCTAATTGTCATAGAAACTGACATCTCCTGTGCTAAGGTGCTAGACAGCTGAAGTAAGGCCAGAGCAGAGGAAGGTTGTAAGGATAGAAGACAGATACTAAAGACAGAGGTCACACTCAGACATGAAAGGACGGCCTTCCTTCATGCCACATGGGAACATCCATCTTAGTGGTGTATCTGTAAGATGACACTGCCCAAGGGAGCCGATACACCCACTGAGAATTGGTGGTCTAAATCTGAACTTACTGGTTTGCAAACTGACCATGAAGGCATCTTCTCTGCAGAGCCTGCAGCCCTCAGACCAGATTTCTCTTGGCTTCTTCCTCCTGTTCTCATCGATAGTCAACATTTCACCATTATTTTGCTACACTTCCACCTAGTAGGCAATGGTTGAAGTATAAGGTTCTAACTAACACAGGGACACAAGGATAGCCAAAGCAAGCAATAATTACTCTGGAAGACACACCCAGGCATGCTAACCAAGGTGATGCTACAACAGAACAAAACCAGTTGCAAAGTCTGGAATTAAACAAATAATAACAAGGATCTAATGCATTCTGCTTCAAAACAAATACAGACCGAACAAAGTATAATTTTTAACTATATTTAATAATCTGTTTCCTTTTTAAGCTCTTTGTCATATTTAATGAGATCAGAGATGTCCAGCTGATATGAGAATATCAGCTGCTAACGAATGCTTCCATTTGCCACATTTGATCATAAAAATAGGATGAGAGAAAAAGAAGAGGTGATCGTGGTAGTGCTAAATAACAGGACGAATACATTTTGTCCTAAATTAACAAAACTGATAGCATCATTTGCATAACATAAATTAAAAGATAATGTATTACTCTAAGGTAACTAAGTTCATAGCATTTTTTCCCCCAAAGTTATGATGCTTTTGTTGTTTGTTTTTATTTCCTGGAATTGAGTACTTAACCACAAAGAGGAAAAAAAAAAGTGATTGAAAATTTTTTGGAAGCTATGTATCAAAGAGAAGCAAAACAAAGAGCCCATCAATAGCAATGTAATGTTCTCTGTGGAGAAAGGACAGTTAAATGCTTCTTCCATCTTTCTTTATCCAGCCAGTAGCTCAGTGATAAGTGTTCTGAGAACAAAATACTATGATAGTATAGAAGAAAATTCTTCAGTCTTTTGGGAATGACTGGGAGTCACTGTGATTTAAAAAATAAAATAAAACAAGTATTTGCCCCAGCACTGTCCTGTGGGAAAGAGAATGAAACCAGAGCCAAGATATAAATCATATATAACCCACCAGCAGGGTAGGGTTACTAACCCAGGTACACATGAAGTAGATGTTGTAAGGATTCCTGGCACGTCATGTAGTGAACCAAACATGGCACTGGGTGAGATAAGAATTCCTGGCATGCAGCCTTCACATGGTAAAGCCAACGTAGCACTTGTAGAACATACCATGTATGGAGGGCATGACCCTATGTGTGGCTATGTAAATTTGTGCCCACCCTTTCTTTTAAAAGAGGCCCATGATGGGGCTGGAGAGATGGCTCAGTACTTAAAAACACTGACTGTTCTTCCATAGGACCTAGTTTGATAACCAGCATCCACATGGCAGCTAACAACTGTCTGTAATTCCAAGATCTGACACCCTTACACAGTTATACATGCAGGCAAAACACTAATTCACATAAAACTAAAAAAAAAAGAGGCCCACCACGTGGAAGTCTCTATTCTCTGCTTCTCTGGCCCTGTATTCACCTGGCAACTTTCCTGAATAAACTTTCATGTGGCCCTAGTAGTGTGTGTGTGTGTGTGTGTGTGTGTGTGTGATCTCACACGCAAAGCCAACAGAGATGACATGAAGCAACAATGGGTATCCAGGTACCCATGCAGTGGAGGGAATAAGAACTGTAGCAGTTGGAATACAGATGTCCCCCATAGGCCCATAAGGATTGGAACTATTAGGAAGTGTGGCCTGTTGGAGTAGGTGTAGCTGGAGGGTGGGCTTGAAAGTTTCAGAATCTCTGTCTCTTCCTGCTGCCTGCAGATCCAAAAAATAGCTCCTAGCTTCTTCTCCAGCACCATATCTACCTATGTGCCACCATGGCAATGGGCTAAACCTCTGAACTCTAAGCCACCCCAATTAAATATTTCCCTTTATAAGAGTTGCTGTGGTCATGGTGACTCTTCACAGCTGTAGAAATCCTGACTAAGACAGGAACCAGTGATAGATGTCCAGGTATCCATGAAGTGGAAAAGATAAGAATCAATGGTGTCTTAGTCCTGGAAAATCACTGGAAACCTGAACATTGTTTTCAATGGAGATTTTGGCTCTGATTCCCTTAGAAGTCCTGCCATGGTTCAGGATTTTTATTCTCGTCCTGAATGAATTCAGAAATCAGAGAGCCACTTGAGAATTCTGTTTTTAAATAAAAGTAAACATTTCCAAGTGAGTTTGGGTCTCTGTTTAGTATTTTTGTGACCCAATTACTGAGCTTAAATGTTCCACAGATGTCATATTTCTTTGTGGTATGAGTTTATAGAGCCAACATTAATATTAGTAAGAGTGTTAATATGTGTCAGTAAGGTGTTTAATAAGCATTTCATATTGTGTTTTTCAATAGTTGTTCAAGAATTGTGCAAAACAGTAGTCTTTCCTTTTTATTTTCCATGGTGATTAATAACCATGGGTAGATAGTTATACATCTAGGCACCATGGGAGAAACGTTGTAGCATATTTCTCATCATTTAGGTGCAAGCTATATAGATAATAAGTCCAGGTTCTTCATAATTCAGCAAGTGAATTATTGAACATTGAATACTGACATTTCCTTAAATGCGTTGATTGACTCAAGTAAAAAAAAATACTGAACTAATTATAAGAGAATAATAGAATAATAGAATGCAGAAATAAATAGCCCTTGAGCATCTTTTCCTTTGGATCCCTTATGATGTTCTGCATGTGTGGTGATACCTGCCTTTTAACAGTAACATCATCACTGAAAGACTGTAGGCTGCTATCAGCTGCTACAGCTGAAAAGCAAGAAAATGTCTTGGACTTTAAAAAGACACATACAGAGTAGTTAAACTCAGAAGCATCATTTTGAAATTTCCAGTATTCTCCCTTTCTTCTCTTGTTTTTCTAAGGGTCACCTGTAGACTAATTTACTTAAATGGGTTGCATTTACCACTTAGACCCATGCTCATTGGCATCTCTTTGATTATATGACTGGCAGGAACTGATCCTTCTGGCATTACAATCAGCTCTCCAGGGGTACATGTGTGTTATAGTTATACTGTTCTTCCTCTTTCCAGATTTTGTCCCTGCAAAGGCCAAACATCAAAAACAAGAGATGAGAGAAAAGGATACAAATTTGTTCATGACTTCAGCAATGGTGTCACCAGAAAGGTCACTTTCCCAGAGTAACTGCAAGGAGAATCACCATGCAAAACTGTGATGACATCTGAAGATTGCAGATAAGACCCAACTGCTGAAGACACCATACTCTTCAAACACAGGACTTGGAAAAATAAAAGCAGCAAAAATCCTGGAAGCTTCTTCTTCCAGATACTCTCTCACAGTATCTGAAGGTGCCAGGCAACTGCCAGGGGGAAAAAAAACTATCAGTAGATCTACCAGGCAGATGGAAAGCCTGTAAATTACATCCATAAACAGCAGTACAGCAAGAGTAAAATAATGGCACTTATATCTTGAGGGTAACAAACAACCATCTAATTGGTATTATGCTCCCACTCAATAGGAAGGAATTCATGCTTAGGGTTATAAAACTATCCATGCCTTGTAAGGCCATAGAGTTTAGACAAGAACCTACTACTGACACCTTCCTAAGCCAGTATAATTTCTAACTGTATTCTAAATGCTTTGTCCTTATAACCACATATAAATGTAACCCTTACCCATCATCAAAAAGGTTTCTTTTGGCAGCAGACAGAGACCATTACAGAAGTCCACAACTGGTAAAACTGCAGAAAACAACTGACTATGGGCTCTGTCCTCCCCCAACAATACATCTACAATACAATCCTGTAGCTAATTGTTTTGGGTTTTTTCCTTTCTTTTTGCTCTTTGAGGGCCTACTACTGTAGTAAGAAGTTTCTGTCCCACCCAGCCAGTCTCACAGCCATTCGGTACCAAATAATTACATAAATCACATTAATTACAAGCTGTTTGGTCTATGGCTCAGACTTATTACTTGCTAACTCTTATACTTTAAGTTAAATTTCTATTTATGTTTAACCATGTGGCTTGGTGCCTTTTTGCTCAGTGCAGCATTCTCATCCTGTTTTTTTCTTCATCTCGCTACTGTCTCCTGCTCTGCTCTTCCACTTTGAGAAATTCTCCTAGTCTGCTTGCCCTTCCTCTACTTCCTGTCTAGCTACTTGACCAATTAGCATCTTATTAAACCAATAAGAGTGGCAAATATTTACAGTGTACAAGAGCATAGTCCTACAGCATGCCACCCAGCTCCCATATAAATACCCTGGGAGTTATTCTTACTTAAGAATGCTTGACCTTAGTTTGGCTTGTCTCTTGCAGTTTTTCTAACTTAAACTTTAACTAAATTTTGCCTCTGTCTTTTTACCTTTCTTTATTCAATATATCTTTCTCTCCTTCTTACTCTGTGGCTGGGTGGCTGGCCCTTGGTGTTCTCCTTTCCTTCTCTTTTCCTCGTTCTTCCCTCCCTTTCTTCTCTAGATTTCTCCTCCCATTTATTCTCTCTGCCTGCCAGCCCCACCTATCCTTTCTGCTGCCTAGTGATTGGCTATTCAGCTCCTTATTAGATCATTCAAGTATTTCAGGCAGACAAAGTAACACAACTTTCCAGAGTTAAACAAATGCAACATAAAAGAATGCAACACATCTTTGCATCATTATACAAATATTCTACACAGCATCTTAAATAATATGTCAAAACATGATCTCTAAAGCCAAGGCTCTTATGTTAAAAAAACAGTGGGCAAAAAGATTGTGAGAATCAGAAGACTAGGATTCTGCTGTGACAAAATATCTTCTGTACAGGATAGGGACTATAAAATATAGTCTCGACAATATGGTCACCTAAAGAAAATCAGCACATTGAAAATGCCAGTTTTCAAACCATCTTTAAATACACATACATACAAACAACACTAACTGGACCTACTATCTTGTATTTAATACACATATGTATATATACATATATATACAATAATAATTAAAGGAGAAGAGATTCATGGATTTAAGAGGAAGTTGTGGGGACATAGGAGAAGTTAGAAAAGAAGAGAGGGTGAAAATGATATAATACTCAGGTATAAAATTCTGAACAACAAAAAACTAATTAAAAATTTTAATTACCTAAAAAATTAGCATTGCCAGTAAGACAAGATAATATTTGAATATTAGGTATTCCCTGTTCACAATTATGCCTCCTGATATAACAGAATGTCCTCTACAATCTTTCAACTCAGTGCTCAATGTGTGATGTAGGTCAATAAACAAGCCACAACTGAAAAAACAAAGCCTATTTGTTGGGCAATGATGGTGCATACCTTTAATCCCAGCTCTTGAGAAGCAGAGGTAGGTGGATCTTAGTAAATTCTAGGCCGATCTTCAAGTTCCAGGACAGCAGGGGCTCTGTGTACAGAGAAACTCTGTGTCAAAGACAAAACAAAAATTAATTAATTTAAAAAATGCCTATTGATTTTCTCAGGGACTTGGGACTCTTTACGTTGTGGTTATCTCAGGCCTAGTACAGACATTTGAACTCTGTTCTAGACAAATTCATGACTCTTAATTAACAATTTTGAACTTCTCTGTAATCTACACAGAGAGATAAAGTCAGGGCTTTATCTGAAATCCCAAATATATAGTGCCTGGGAAACAGATGAACTTAAGTGTATGTGCAAAAAGAGCTCAAAACTTTTGTTGAGAACAATAAATAGAAGACGCTGTCTTGAAATGGAATCACTTTTTTGCAAAAAGTAAGTGATAACATAGAGTCAGGGAAAAAGAACAGAATTAAAATTTTGACTTTGGAAACTTCTACAAAAAAACAAAAAATGCCTTCCCAATTGCAACCTAAGCCCTTGTTAGTAGGTCAAAAGGTTAGGCCACCTTCCTGACAAAACTCAGCAAGGGAACATTAACTGTTAATAAGTCAATGATGGGCTGCTTACGATAGTTTCAGGATATTTGAAAGAATACACATAAGTTATGACCAAACACTGGAGACATAGGCAGAATGAATTAGTTTCATGGTAGTAGAAAGTTTCCGGGTGCTAATTCAACCCAACCTGTCTGATGAAACTAATTAGAGGCTGGTATTGCTGGCATCATGGGGGCAGAACCCAGAATTCCACGGCGCTGACTGTATGTGTCTATTCTGTTTCTGTGAAACCAAACTGCTTTCATCTGGCTAATTTCTTTCCTATTACGATTGACTCTTGATGACAAATATGTAAGGAATGGTGCCAAAATCCAGTTGGCACTTCATTATCTGAACTTGCTCCACAATGCCTAAGTTTTAAAGTATTTGATTTGGTTATAGTAGGAAATAAAAACTGTGAGTAGAATTTATAGGAATGTTGAGATAACATGAAGAGTGATAACTGAAAACTAAAAATATCACTACCACAGTCTTGCTTTCTGCCCTGACTACTCTGAGCATGCTAGAGAAAATGCTAAATTGTTCTGAAAATTTTCAGTGAATGAGTAAAAGTAGAATATTTTGAAGTGTGTTGATAAGTGTACTCACAAAATGAGTACTAAATATATTCCCAAGTCTCAAGTGCTGTTATATATTTACATGCAACTGATTTTTTTTTAAAAAAAAAAAGGGGGGGATGGGAGGGGACAAGGGGCTGGAGAGATGGCTCAGCACTTGGCTGTTCTTCTTGAGGCCCTGAGTTCAATTCCCAGCAATCACATGGTGGCTCATAACCATCTGTAATGAAGTCAGATTCCTTCTTCTGGGGTGCATGAAGACAGAACACTCATATACATAAAATATATGAATAAATAAATCTTGAAGAAAGGAAAACAAAGCATAGCAATTTAATGTTTTCTAATAAAGATATCACACATATTAAACAGCACTTAAATACTTTTGAACTTTCCATTTAATAAATAGCATATATATGTGTGTGTATATATGTACATATATATAAGCATACAGTTGCACACACATCAGACAAAAAAAGAAATGCACACCTCTAGTAGAAACCAATTCCAAGCTTGGTCTTGTTTTACTAGGTCTAAAGCTTTATTTAATAGGAAAAAGATTGAAAATTGCCTGTAGAGCATTTTTTAAAATGCTTTTCTCTTTTAGTTTTACACTAAAATTATTATAATACAAGCAAAAATATACTAGACAGAATTGATAATGAACCTTTATGTACCTGAGGCCCAAATCACCATTTATTGCTCCCATATTGTTTCCAAACAACTGTTCTAATTAGAACAATAGCTAAAAATCATATTATCTAAAACAACTAATGTTTAAGTTTACAATGTCAATTAATCACTCTACTCAAAGTGTCCCATTTCTTAAAACATCACTAGGCCATTACATTCTTAGCTTTCTTCTCCTCCTCAGCTTAAATGGTCTTAAAAAACAACCTGGGTAGGCTTTGTCTTAAATCAAAAAACTTTGTATACTGTGCAGGGGTCTCTTGTTTTGAATAGCATCATTCTTACTTAGGGGCTCACAATGGTTTCTAAAAGAAAAATAAATAAACAAACCAATACCACCCATTTCTTCCTCAAGACAGCAACATGTTTCAAGAAAAAGAAAATTTCCGAGCCAAAGTAAGGGATTGCTGGCAAATCTGGAGCTTCACCAAGGCCTTCAATCTGCAAAGACAGTAGAGAACACCAGGGACCTTCGCGATTAAGGAGCATAATGAGTTAATGGCACATTTCCCCCTCCCATATGTCATACATCACTGCCAACTTTCCTTTTGGATCTCATATCTCCCTCTAACATGATGCTAAGGTTTCCAAAGTGAATTTTTTAAAGTGTTAAAATTTACAATTGATTTTAAGCAGGAAACATATTTTAAATCCCAACTCTAGAGTCTTTCTTAAGCCTTGAATAACTCTGCTAGTGAAAATATATCAATTACTTCCTTAAAATATTTGTTCCTAAGCAGGATAGCATGCATTATTAATAAATGTTTGTAGTCATTAATACTCTGCATATAAATAAAATCAGTCAGTACTTTTTTAATACTCTGTGATTTTAGATATGAGGTTTTTTTCTAATTTTGTTCTTTAAAAAAAAAAAAACAAACAGCAAATGTCTACTAGCCTTAGGAACAGTCATATGTCCTGTCCCAGCACATGGTGGAGTCTCTGCCAGCTTTGAATGAGGAAGAAGTTAATTCTGATTCAAAGGCATATATGTCAGAAGGGGGTCCTTAACACAGCCACTAAAGAAGGGAATGCCTTCTACTTATTCATTATTCAAACCTATGATTATTTCTTAATGGGAACAGGAAATGTCTATAATAAATTACATGTCAATAATAAAACCATTAGCAAAAGAGACAGCAAAGGAACATGTTTGAGAAAAATAGGTGAACTAAAATATAAGATGTAAAGCACATGTGGTTAAGCATAACTTGTAGCCTGTTTCCCAAGAATCAGGAGAGATTTTTTTTTCCTTACAAAGACTCATAAAAATCCTTCTAAACAATTTTTTAGTTTTGAATAATAAGAAAACTTTGGCATTAATTATGACACCAAACTTGAATTATCAGATAAGCTAGTCAAGTATATCAAAATTTCTTAGTTTTACTCATATTCCTCTATACCTAACTTTGCTATTATAATAGTATGTTTTATTTTCATAGCTTACACTCAAAGTTGTTCCAACTATTTTAAAGTCAGCCTTTAAAAAATCTTACTAGGACAGCTAAATGATTATAGTATTGTAGACTTCCCTATCATGAGATTTCAGACTGCCCAGGTTCCCTGAGAGATGGTTGAGAACATTCTTCTAGGTCATTCAGACCAAAACAGATCAATGAACAAAAATGACTAGTTAAAAGATGCAAATGGTTGATTTATTTTGTCACTTTACTTACCATAACAATTCACGTTGCTCTCATTTTCAGGTATCAAAAATAACAAGTATCTTGTGCTTTTTCAATTTATTCAGTGTGTGTGTGTGTGTGTGTGTATGTGTGTGTGTGTTCTGTGAGCTGGAATAAACTTGAAATTTTACATATCCTAGGCAAGAAGTCTATCACTGAGCTATTTTTCCAATCCAGACATGTTTCTTTCTTTTTTTTTTTTCTTTTCTTAATGCAAACATGTGGCAGCTGGTTGAAATGTTTCTTCTCATGTTCAGAAATTATATGAAATTACATAATTATTTTCTCTGTCTTATTCTAAAAATCTTAATACATGAATCATATGTAAGTTAAATTCCTGAGATTACAAGAAACAAAAACCTAATTTGGTTCCTTAAATAAATAGAAGGAGGGGCAGGACATCTTCTCAGGGACATGGCACTCTCTCTGAACTGAAGCTCAACTATGTTAGCTGGGACTGACTCTTCAGTCTCCTTTGTTGGTCCTCTAACTTCCTGTTTGTACAGATTTCTGGCCCTGGCTCTATCCAATTCTCTGCAAAATGGCTTCCTCCTTTTGATTCCTTCCACATACTTTGATGAATGGACTCAGCCCGTTACCCATCATTCCTTACCGTTGACTAGATTATACCAGGTTCCAAACTCTCTGTGTGGAACTGTCCCTACATTTATTCACTTAGGAAGTAAACAATTGAGGGTATTTGCCATAGGCACATAGTGCACAAGGGTCTAGAGATTTTACAATGTTGATGTGGTTCCCAATGGGGGGGGAAAGCTAGTTGGTTCATGGTTAAGATGATAGGCGTGGTTGGCAGATTCAATATGTGTGGGAGTCATGAATGGGAACCTTTCATCAAAGGAGGGATCAAAGAATATTTTCAGTGCCTCTTCTGTACCCTACCATAGCTTGCCCCTGGGTCTGTAATAGTTCCTTAATCTGTTTACATATCTGTCACCCACTGACTGAAACTGAAAGCCCAAATGAAATCTAAACTCCATAATGAAACTTGCTTGATGTTGCCTGTGAGCAAAAGCAAATGTCTTCCTTAAATTTTATCTACTGAAATACATGCCCAAGGATCAGCCCAATGTTTACTTCAAGTCCAGAAAGACTGCATCCAGGGTGTCCCCAAAACCAGGATGCCTGACTTTCCTTTCCAGGGAAGTCCTTTTCTCTTTCCTTTTTACATTCACCATTTGCTGTTGAACAGCCAACAAATGCACACTGGACAAAGCATGTCCAATGGAATGTAAGGCCCCTTCTTCTTTCCTGTCCTCTATTCCAGCCACTCATTTTCTCTGCCTTCAGGCAACTGCTGTTCCTAGTCTGAATTACTTTTGCCTTTAGATGTCATTGGAAATATTTTTATTAATGCAAAAAACAATTCCTAGTTGCACTGAGAGCGCCTCCATCTGAGCAGGTGATTATAGTAAACACATGGGGCATGTAGGCCTGTTTGTTTACCTCAACTCCTACTTAGCTGTTTCCTTTAGCCTTGAGTGCTTTGAGGTAAATCTAAGGTCAGAGACTAGCTGAGTCAACCTAACGGTGACACAGCAACACATTTAAGCCATCTGGTAAGCAAGACAGCCAGGCAAGAAGAGTTAATGGAAATTTCAAAACCATGCTTGATTCTAGACACAGTTCTTCAGAATGGGAGGCACCTGCTTAATATATATATACAAAAAACTTTAACAAGAGCCACTGACTCATAAAACTCTACCTCCCAAAAGAACCTTAGCAGCCGAAATGTACAGCTGTGGAAATTGCTTAGAACCTGTCAGCTGGGGAATTGGTTTTAAGACAAGCTTAGTTGTCTTTTTACTACATTATAAGAACTCTGTGGACCCGACTCGAATGTTAAACAGAGCCCAAAAAGGAACTGTTTTCAACAGGGACCAATCATGAGCCAAAGACCAGGCCAATCAACACAGGGGAGATACAGAAAATCCTAACAGAAAGGGCAAAGAAATGGGCTAGTATAATTTAGAAAGAGATCATTGCGTCCCTTAGGACCTATTTACTGCCAGTGTTAATGATGCCCCTTCAGGGTAAGAATTTTCCACCTAGGAAGAAGCATAAAAACTGAACTTTAGAGATGAAAGCAAAGATGATAGATACAATTCAATACAATGAATCAAGCCTTCAAAAGCTGCATTGATACATTGGCTGTACTCTTCTGCTGGGCTGAAATACATTATGAATAATGTCTAGAAGATGCAAGAGTTGTGACTGATGACACACCAATTTCAAGTCATGGTAGCTTCTGTTCCATCTACAGTACATCCATCTCAGAAGGTTCTTTCTCACACTTTATTGAGACAATAATCAAGGCATTAGGCTCTCTGTTACAGAGCTGTACAGCAAAACCTCTTGTAATGGATATTAGTATTGGATATTAAAGAGAAGATACTAAGGAAACATGAGATTCAACAATGAGATCCAAAAAATGTTTGCATAATTTAGGTTTTATTGACTCCGAGTGTTGATCTGAATACCATTTGATATACTCAAATGCTCCCTAACAAGCCAACCAATGCAAGGCAGATCATTGTATGTCAGGCAGACCATTCTCCAAGGAGCATAGAATCTTTCCATTCTCTTTTCTCTGATTATTTTTCCCCAGAGTTGTTCTCATGCACAAGAAATCATGTGGAAAGAATCTCTCTAGCTCCCTGTCCCAGGAGAATTATATCCACTTCACTTGGAGCAGAGCAAACCTGAAGGAAAACCCTAAGGTGATCCTGACATCTTAAACATTTAGAATTCTCAGTCTTATGGGACAGCCTAAACCAAGTTAGAAGACCTCAGGATTGCTGATTGACGTAACCATTACACTGACTCTCTTGAGAATAAAACCATTACTTCTAAAGAAAAAAAATTAGTTGAAACTTGGCAAGATTTTTCTTTTGCTTAAGACACAGAAATCAACACAGTTGACCTCTGAGTTTCATTGATATATGTAAATTCCTCAGTGCCAGAAATTGTAAACTTAAATCTTATCATAGGTCAATGGCTTAAAAAGAACTCTATTATGAGTCAAAGTAAGAAATCTCATAACTCCACCACCCACACAGTTCCACCTATCCATATGTAACTAAAACAAAATTTTACAAAATAGGACATTGCCTGACAATGTGAAGTTCATTGTAAATTTTGTTATTTATGTAGTCAATTCTCTTTGTAGTAGATATGTCCTATAAATCTATTGCAAATGTTAAATTAGTGAATACTAAACCATCTTTCCCAAGGGAAACACAAAAGTTAGGTTGCTCTCAGTCTCTGATACATTATCTATGTCTTTTAATACATTTATATCTGATTCTTTAACCTTGAACTCAGCCAACTATGACTCATGACAGAAAAAAATGTTTATCTAAGACATGTATTTTCTCCATAGGATACATGATAACTCTCTTTCATTTAAAATGCTTAAGTGTTTTATTACTATATGTGGAAGTGGGTGTGTCAAGATAAACAATAAAATTAAAAAATATATACATACATACACATACACACACATAAATGGAAACACAAACATAGTACTTATTAGACTCTGAACCAAATTTTTAATAGTAGGATGAAGCCTAAAATGTGGATAAATGTCACCATGTTTCACTTCAGGGGAGAACACATAAGTGAGGTGATCTAAATTTTGTGATGCTCTGCATATCCCACAAAAGGCTGTAAAAGTGACACCGTATTCATTTCGAGGTTACAAATAATTTTTAGTAAGTGAGCAATCTGGTGAGTATTAAATCTATGAATAATGAAAAACAACTGTAAATATATGTATTCAAAAGCAAGTATGGTTATTGTCACAAGCTAATGGGTTAGCTTGAGATAGACAACTTCATAAGCAATTTGACTATCAGGACAGTGACCCAATCACTGTTATATGTCCACGTATAAGTAAATAAGAATAATAATAAATAGTAAGGATTGCTTTAAACAAGACAATTTACAAAATAATGGGCAGATCATGACATCAGCAGGACATTATCAGCATTGTGAATATGAGTATGTGTCCAACAATGAGGAAATATTTTGGTATGCTAATTCAAGTCAGAAGTTTATAGACTGAGCAGTTGAAGATAGCATCTGGCAGTTCTAAAGCCATGGGGGATGGGGCCAAGCCTTTACTTCTCATTGCAAGCACATGAAAATGTTGTATTTATCTTTATTACAGCAGTACAAAAATTAATTAGGAGCCCTTAATGGCCATCAACAACAGAATATATGGAGTATTTTATACAACTAAAATATAGCAATGAAAAGAAATTAAAAATAAACTAATGAAACATAGAAAGTGTCAAAAGCATATAGTAAACTTTTGGAGGGGTAGATACTCTTATTTTTTTTTCTTTTTGAAATTACAATGTAATTACATCATTTTTACTTTTCCTTATTCTCTTTCAAATTCATGACTTCTTTCTTAAATTGTTCAATACATTCACATATATGCATATATATTCTAAATATATAAATAAAACTTTTTGCTGTTCATTTTGTATTGGATATAGGTAAGGTTTTTAAAAGGTTATAATGTATGACCCTTTACATGAAGTTAAGAATATACAAAATACTTTATGTTGCGTAGAGATGCATGAAAGCTTAATAAAAGTGAAAAAATTCAATACCTGCTTACTGTTCTCAAGAGAAAAGGAAAATGATAAATGAAAATCATTTCTGTAATTAGGCTGATTCATTATCTCCTATGCTTCATTTTTCAATCTAAAACATGTTATTATAGTATTTTTAAGGATTTGTATATATGCTAATGACTATATTACCTCCTCCTTACAGAACAGATAATAGATATAATGACATCAGAATAATTTAGTATAGGTGCTAATTGATGAGAATGGCTTCTCAAACAGTCAGGAAGTACACATCACTGACAACAAAAAAGGACAAGAAGCAGATACCTGCTATAATTTTCTGAATTTCAGGGTCAAATCATAACACTTGTTCAAAAAAAAAAGCCTTTTGAAGTGGTTTTAAACCCATCCTCATTAGTGCAATTTTATTTTTGAATCATTGGATTCTGGGATATACTTGAAGTAATTTAAAAACAACTCCAGGTAGTAGTGGTGCATGTATTTGGGAAACAGAAGCAGGCGGATCTGTGAGTTTGGAGCCAGCTTTGTCAATAGCATGAGTTCCAGGACAATCAGAGCTATACATTAAAAGACCCAAACAAATAACCCCAACAACTCAGTCTACTTCTAGGGAGGAAAAGACTTGATCTTGATGCATTAATGTCCAGGCGTGATTAGACTATCAAAGGATAAGTCCACCAGTGGATTCACATGTGGATGTGCTATGAGGAAGTGATAGGAAGTAAAAGAGGTGGAGTCTTGCAGAACAGAAGTCACTGGGGGAGGGCATGCCCTTGAAGGATGTGTCTTGTTCTCTCTCTGCTTCCTGGCCATCATTGAGTGAAGAGTTTTTCCTCCACCAAGCAGTCCCTGCCATATGCTCTGCCACAACACTGTGATCCAAAATAAGTCTTTTCTGTTTTATTTAATTTTTTCAGATAATGTGTCTATGACAAAAAAAAAAATAAAATCTTACTAACACAGGTAGCGTCTAAGATAAAACATCAAAAGATCCTCTGCTAATCAACACCCAGACCTTGTTTTCTAATACTATTTCCCTTGAAGGGAATTGATTTGTTTTCAAAGGATTGACTGCAAGACTAGAAAAGAGAATACACAAATGAGTCTGCAGCAACTTGGTGCTTTAAGAATATAAAGATATGCTCAAAACCCCAAAATCTGGGAAAGAAGTGAGTATCTCAGCTGTATAGTCCTTGCCTAGTGTTGTTAAGACTGGGAGGGTACCAAAAGAATGTGGGAAACAACTGCAAGAGCATTCCATGGCCCAGACCAGAAGAATTCACAGAAAAATATATATTTTTCTGAATTCACAGAAAAATATATATTTTTCTGAATTCACAGAAAAATATATATTTTTCTGAATTCACAGAAAAATATGTTTTAAACAACTGAACTAAACAGATAAATTTTCTACTCAGAGGAAGGGTAAATAATATATATTATTACTCTGCTCTCAAGTGTGTAAAGTACTTTATGACTTCCCACAGACTACAGGAATGAAAAAAAAATAAAGACTAATTCTACAAAGGAGATGCTACCTCAGTTGAGTAATTAAAAATCCAGTATTATACCCAGAATGATAGCATAGGCCTGTAATTGCAACATCCAGGAGGCTGAGGCAGGAGAATCATAACTTCAAGCCTATCCTGGACCATAAAGCTAGGCAGCATTTCAAATAAATAAACAAACAAATAAACAAATAAATAAATAAGTAATCTATCCATCCCTAGTGATAAATGACTTATACTTTAGGTATCTTGACCTGGTGTGTAAGAAATGGCACATTAACTCTGTGGTTTTCTTCCTCCGAAAAGAAAAAAAAAAACAAAACTCAAACCTCAATACAATCTAGAAGAAAATAAATAAATAAATTGAGATAAACTAAAACTGAGGAAATGTCTGCAAAGAGTCTGACCAATTCTTGGTCAAAACAGCCAAACACTCCCATTCCCAAAGAAGGCAAAGTTTGCCTAACTGCCATAATATAGAGGAGCATGTAGAAAATGAAAGGTTCAAATAGATGGAATTCAAACTGAAAGGCATTAAAGATCCCAAAAAAAATCCCACAATAAGATATATCTCAATTGAGACTGGAGAGATACCTCAGAGGTTAGGTTAAGAGCACTAACTGTTCTTCCAGAGGTCCTGAGTTCAATTCCCAGCATCCACATGGTGACTCACAACCATCTATGATGACATCTGGTGCCTTCTTCTGTATACTGTATACACAATAAATCTTTTTTTTAAAAAAAAAAAGATATACTTCAATTAATAAGAATGCATCAGTATTGATTCATTAATGTTGATAATTATACTACGGTAGTATTTCAACAGTGGGACAATGGCATCAGCTTTAGGGAACATCATAGTGTTTTTGTAACTCTCTCATAAATTGAAAAACTAATCTAAAATTTAAAAATATTTCCAAAAATGACCTCTTCAACTATCACTGGAAAAGCAGGAAATGCTCATGAGAAAGAGTAACGTGTTTGTTTCTAAGACATCACTGTATTTTCCATTCTCCATCCCCCACCCCATGAAAGACTGACCTCTTTGGCCTTTTAGTGAGACTTGATCTTCTAAAATGCAAACTCATCACTAAACCTTTATGTAAAGGTCCTCTGGGAGAGAAATAAAATGGGTGTGCATAGAAGCAAAACTTCACTGGAGGTTTCCACCTTCAGGCAGGGATGCTGTGTTATCAAGTTGATGTTTATGTAAGGAAATGCTTATAAGTTAAGTGGTAGAATTATATGTAAGAGGTAGAACCCCTTAAATGAGCCCAATGGCCAGATATTTCTGGGTCAAAGTGGAAGACCCAGTAGCAGGGAAAGAATGCAGCCCATTGATTTATAAATTTCAGTCCAAGCTATCTCTAAATCTATACTCATTGGGATTTCAGATCTTGAGGATAAGATCACTCAAGCATCAATAAATCAAAAATGTAGTCTATAATTGTCCATATAAGTCACAGCACATTGTAGCCAGCCACCAAGTATAAACTGAAATGCATCATGCAAGAGAAATACAAGCCTACTCATAAGCAAACTACTCATTTATTTGAAAAGAAAACAAAGAACAAAAACCAAAAAGCTCTAGTCAGCCTTATTCACTTGAAATATGGGTATAATTCATTTCTAAGAACATATTTACCTCATTATGTCCTTGACCCCCCTGACTTCTACAATCCTTTCTTCCTTGTTTTTTTTTTTTTTTTCAGTAGGATTCTCCAAGCTCAGGCTGTTTGGCTGTGGGTTTCTGCATCTGTTTCTATCAGTAACTAGATAAAGGCTCTCGGACGACAATCTGGTCACAGGAGAGCGCCAGTGCAGGCTCTGGATCCACTATTGTTAGGAGTCTTAGCTGGGACCATCCTTATAGATTCATGGGCGTTTCCCTTGCACCAGGTTTCTACCTGACCCTGAAATGTTCCCCCACCCTGCTTTCTATTATCTCTGTCACTACACTACTAGTCCTGCTCATAGGAACTCATAGTCTAAACCAACAACCAGGGAGCCTGCATGGGACTGACTTAGGCCCTCTACATATATGTGACAGTTGTGCCACTAGTCTTCTTACGGGACTCCTAACAATGAGATCAGGGCTGCCCCTAACACTTTGACTGACTCTTAGGAACCTGTTCCTCACACTGGATTGCCTTGCCCGGCCTTAACACAGGGGAAGTGCTTGGTCTTACCAAAACTTGATATGCCTTGCTTTGTTGACACCCAAGAGAGGCCTGTTCCTTTCTGAACGGAACGAGAGGAGGAGGAGTGGATGGAGGAAGGCAGAGGGGAAGTGGGGGTAGGGAATGGGAGGAGAAGGGGAGGAAGAAAATTTTGTCAGGTTATAAAATAATTATTTTTGAAGAACATGTTTACCTACCACTGAACTGAGTCTATTAGTAACAATACTTAGGACTATCTACTGGATTATTGTCGTCCTAAATCACTGATTCACTAGACCCCTGAACTTACCTGCATGAGAAATACTAGCAATGTGGACCTCTGCTGTCAAAAAAGAAAAAGACCAGATACCTCTCAGGATCCTGCCCAAAGGAGACAGGAGGGCAAAGAAGAGTGGGATTAAGGGAGCACGCAAGCGAGTGAGAAAATTCAGGAGGGAGTTAGAACTGGCTCCTGAGGATAAAGTGCTCCTCTTCACTGCAGGCTTCTTGTTAAAGGCTTCAGACCTTTCAGGACGAGTTTCCTGAGAGCAGAAGTAGGAAAATGCGATAAATCATGGTCCTTGTACTTCAGGCACGGAACTAACAAAGCAGTTTTGTTTGATAGAGAAGAAGGGGGAGGATGGGAAGAGGAGGAAGAAGTCAGAAAGGAGAGGGAGAAGAGGGCAGAGAAAAAGAAGGAAGGAAAAGGGAAGGGGAGGGAAGGAGAGGAAAACCGAGAAGGAAAAAGGAAAGGAAAGAAAACAGAGAGCAAAACAAATTATTTATCCTCATATGTCCTTTGGCTTCAACATAAAATTCTAGCTCAGCTTTAAACCAATAAATATGTTGGTGGGTGGGTTATTTTTTATTGCCATTGTTGGTTGGTTTTTATTTTTAACACACGGAGAAGGTTTGGGTTTGATGAAAGCTACATCACATTATTGCATGCCTTGCGTTAGAAAAGAGAATGTGAGGGCTGGAGAGATGGCTCAGCCGTTAAAGGCTAGGCTCACAACCAAAAATATAAAACAGAATATGATATGACTTCAGTTGACCCTGTTTGCTGCCATCAGGATATGGAGAGGGGTGAGAAAAGAAGGAAAAGGGATAGACCTCTTGGGATGTAGGGTCCAAACTGTGCTGTCCAACTAAGATTCATGGGAAAAGGGATTGCATCCAGTGTGCCTATCACTGCCTAAGATGGTTGTTTAAGGTCACAAATGTGAGGGAGAGCATCTGAAAAGCAACCACAGCCCTGCCTAGCTTTTTCTCTACGGGACTGCTTGTTCTCATCAGCCAGAGATGCCACGAAAAGAACATGATGATGACCCTGGTGTATTCATAGTAGGTCTGAGATTCTGCAATTTGATCTCACATCTGAGTGCTCATATTCTTTAACATACCAGAGAATTAAGCTAAACATTGATTGAGGGGAAATCAGCACCCATGTCCACATGACATTATCTGAAGACTTCTTCAGGAACATATTTCAAACATTTGATAAAATTGTTTAAGCCAGTGGATCCATACAGATTTTCAAGTAATTAAAATCTATAAGATCTTCTGGGTTTTTTTTTGTTTTTCTTGTTTTATATATATAAGCATTTTGCTATATACCAGGCAAGAGGAATATAGTTTCTTTTCACTTTGACCAGTACCTAAGTCCTTATTATGCATTTTTTAAATGTATAATAAACCATTCTGCTGATTTAGCCTTCAGTGATTCCTTGATTAATCTTCAGGCACAGTGTTCTTTTATATAGTAGTATTTACCACTGGTTCTCACCTTTGTAATGCTGTAAGCTTTAATATAGTCCCTCATGCTGTGGTGGCTACCAATCATAAAATTATTATTCTTTATTTATTTCATAAAATTATTTTGTTTGTACTTCATTACTGCAATTTTGCTACTGTAAAATCCACAAGATTTTGTGAAGTTTTATATATAAGTAAAAGGCAATACACTATCATTTATCTGAAACTTGTTCCTTTGGAATATGTGAGGTCCTGCTTTGGTTTCCTTTGCAGTATTTGTAAAGAAAGTAACTTATGTTCATTTAGTTGCTCTGATGTAAACAAGGTATCAGGGGGCGATGCTTGACCTACTTAAGAAAACAAACTGTTTCTAAGTACTATGTAGGAGCATCAATTTGTATATAAACAACTGTTGTTTCAAATGCCATCTTGTGTATGTACAAAACACCAAGACCACTGGCCTTGGCAGAGATCATCTAGGTCCTTTCCAGCATATTTTACCTTTTAAAACAATAATGCCTTTCTTTAAATCTAGCAATAGGACTTTCTACAGTTCAGACTTGTCCCCTCCAAGTTACTTCATTTTTATACACTGTGACTTTTCATGTAAATGATGGCCCACGTTAATACTTCAAGAAGGTTAGATGTAGGGCTTACATAACATTCAGTCCGAAGAATGATTTTCAGTGAGTAAACAGTGTTTGTGAGGAGCTGAAAGGAGCTGAATACCAGGGCTTGAGATTCAAATCCCAGAGAGGTAGCTGGGGAGCACATGATGTCTTCCTGAACAGAGTTTGGAATTGTCTTCCAAAGGTCAGCACTTTCCATGACTTCACTAGCTCACTTTCAAATTGTTTCGATGTTCTATATTTTTGCATTAAACCCCTTCCTTGGAATTTCTCTGTCATTTGCACACTTACCTTTTAATAAGTATCTTTCTCCAGAATGTCAGCCCTCATCAAACAGTTGCTTAAGATTCAGCCCCACTCACTTTCTAAGTAAATTTTCTTAAATCAAGAGAATCCAAGCTTTCACTTCAGAACAAGATGTTCCGAAAGCCAGCTGTTTATGCTCCTAAAGTGCTTAGCTCTCAAGTATGAAGTCTCACAGTTTCCATTGAAGAACTGAAGCCACTCACCTCTGAGTCCATTGTTAGGACCTTCTGGGTCCACCTAGACCCCATACAAGACTAACTAAGGACTAGCCATCACAGGCTTAATAGGTACATTATAGACTCCAAAAACAACAAATAATACAGGGACTAGAGAGATGGCTCAGAGGTTAAAAGCAATAGCTACTCTTGAGAGGACCCAGTTTGATTTCCAGCACCCATACTGTAGTTCATAGTCATGTGTAACTCCTGTTACATGGGATCTAATGCCCTATCTGACTTCACAAAGACCTAGTACAAACATAGTAAATAGACATACATGTAGGCAAAACTTTCATATAATAAAAATAAAGATTGTGTGTGTTGTGTACAGAGAGAGAGAGAAAATACTACTTGAAGAAGGAAAATCAAACATTTATTCCATCACAAGAAAACTGCAATTAAATTAAAAGTCAATCATACTTTAGTATGAGAAACTATGCACATAAAACTCTCATTCCAGTTCTGGAATTTAGTTGTGAAATGGTAACTTAGAATGGATTTCAGTATTCTATTCTCAACCTGCCTTCCCCAAATCTTCATACTGCCTTAGATAGAAAGAATTCATTCTCTGGCTAAGATAAAAAACATTGATGACAGCCTATGTTGGAAGGAATGTGGAGTAAGGGGAACACTTCTCCATTGTTGGTGGGAATTCAAACTTGTACATCCACTTTGGAAAACAGTATGTCAGTTTCTCAGAAAACTGGGAATCTACCTCATCATCCAGCAATACCACTCGTGGGCATATACCCAAAAAATGCACATTCATACAACAAGAACATTTGCTCAACTACAATCATAGCAGCATTATTTGTAATAGCCAGAACCTGGAAACCACCTAGATATCTAGATGCCCCTCAACTGAAGAATAGATTTTTTTTTAATGTGGTACATTTACACAATGGAGTATTATGCAGCAGGAAAAAAGACATCTTCAAATTTGAAGGCAAATGGGTTAAACTAGAAAAAAAAAATCCTTGAGAGAAACAACTCAGACCCAAATACAAACACATATATGCTCACTTATAAGCAGATATTAGATGTAAAGCATAACCAGACTACAATTCACAACCCCAGAGAATCTAAGTAACAAGGAAGACCCTAAGAGAGACATCACAGATCCCTCTGGGAAAGGGAAATAGATAAGATCTCCTCAGTAAATTAGAAGCATGTAAGAGGGGAGAAAAGGAGGAAGAGAGAGAACAGAATGATTGAGTCAGGGAAGGAACAGAAAGGGAGAGCAAAGAAATACATATCTTGATAGAGGGAGACATTTTGGGATTAGGGAAAAACATGAGGCTAGGGAAATTTCCAAAAATCCACAAGGATGACCCCAGCTAAGACTCCAAGCAAGAGTGGAGAGGGTGCCTGAACTGGCCTTTCCCTATAATTAAATTGATGGACATCCTAATTGTCATCATAGAACCTTCATCCAGCTGCTGATGGAAGCAGATGCAGAGATTCACAGCTAAGCACTGGATCAAGATCCCAGTCCAGTTGAAGAAAGTGAGGGGGAATTATGTGAGCAAAAGGGTTAATTAAAATCATAAAGGGGAAACTCCACAGAGACAGCTGACCCAAGCTACTGGGAGCTTGGTGACTCTGGACTGATAGCTAGGGAACCTGCATGGGACCAAACTAGGCCCTTTGAATGCGGATGACAGTTGTGTGGCTCAGGCATTTGTGGACCTCTAGCAGTAAGACCAGGATTTATCCCTAGTGTATGAACTGGCTTTTTGGAGCCCATTCCCTATGGAGGGATACCTTGCTTAGCCTTGATACAGGCGAAGGGGGTTGGTCCTGCCTCTACTTGATATGCCAGACTTTGTTAACTACCCATGGAAGGCCTTACTCTCTGTGAGGAGTGGAGAGGGTGGAGGGGGGAAAGCAGGGGGAACTGTGGTTGATAGGTAAAATTAAAAAAATAACTTTTAAATAATAAAATAAAATTTAAGAAAAGAATCCATTGTCTATGGTCTGAGGTTCATGACCCTCTTTTCTTACATTTCTCTCTACATTCAGGTTAGTTCTCAGTACTAGCTGGAAAGCATTTACATAGTGGCAACACCATGACGTGCTCTTTCTTTTAGGTTACATTCCTTTTGAGTTATGGGCACCTGGTACAGTTATTTGTACAAACTGGTATTTAATGCATGTTTGATAAATGATGAATTTTGAAGAAACCCATCTCCCAATATCTTACCCTATATTTCAAATTTATGGCTTTTCCAAAGGAAAGGTGACCCCAAGTATTTATCAAGCATTCCTAAGAAAGGCATTTTAAAGAGTTTAATAAATCTTTTGAGTACTGGGCAATATGATTTATCTTACTTAATTTTACTTAAATTCCACATAAATATATACATATAGACTCTGAGGCTTGGATTTCTGTATTATCAAAGTGGAATCTGATTTTTAAAGAAATTAGGTTATTTAAGTTTTATCCTTTAAGGACTGAAGGTCAAGTTTAGATTTTGTTCAAAATATGTTTATCTATATGCTCTAGCAATGTCAGAGCTACATACATAAAGTCTCACCAACATGACTATGACTGCCCAAGTATGGGCTGAATAAAGACCACACCAATGGATGTGCCCAGATGGCTGAAGAAACACCCACGAGGCCTCAACACTATCCAAAGAATTGCAAGCAGCTGAGGAAAGCTGGGAGTGGAAGAGATGGCCCTTCCCAGGGACAGCACACCAACTGATTGTCTAATACCAAATTGTCAGCCCTGAGAACATACAAGCAAGTAACATTATACAGACTGAGCAGTGTGTATTTAGGAATACATATGTATATTCACATGCAATAGTACTTAATTTTTTAAAAGGCCATGAATTTGAAGAAAAATGGAGAGGGGTATATGGGAGGATTTGAAGAGAGGGAAAAGGAGGGGAGAAATTCTGTAGTTACATTATAATCTTGAAAAAAGTATTCTTAAGTATATATACATATAAAACCATCGATATGGTTGAACAGTTAAAGGGTCCCCCCCAAACATGACAACTTTAGTTCAGTCTCCAGAATCCACATGACAGAAGATGGAAACCAGTTCCCACAATCTGTCCTCTGACTGCCACATACACGCTGTAGCATGCTCACAGATGTTCCTCAGACACACACACACACACACACACATGCACGCACGCACGCATGCACATATGAGTGAGTATATGCATATAAAAAGTAAACGTAATAAAAATAACATCAGTACATATTTATATATTTTAGTATGTATAGATACTAATTTAGACCTAATGCATTATTAGCATATGTAACTTTTTTTTTGTGAACATCTGTACCTATGTGCCTTACCCAAATGTGCTCCTTCAAGCAAGGTCAATCTCCCAAGAATCATACAGTTAGTGAGAAAAGCAGTAACTTGGAGATATATTGAGAAACCTTGTAGGACCACCAGACTCTGACCCTAGCTTTGGTTTTATTCCACTGCTTATCCTCAGGCAAATAGAAAGACAGGGAAAATAAGGGAACCTGAGAAGAGAAGGCAACCCCTGACCCTGGAATACAGTTTGCCTTTCCGGGTGACTCAGGAAACACTAACATAGCTGATAAAGCTCAAACTGCTTGCAAGGTTAATATGTGTTTTCCTAAAGCCTTCTTAAATGGGGATGTTAAAAACAACAAATTCCTGTGCTTACTCAGGGTCAGAATGTTTATAACCTTGATTTTTACCATATTAGCACTCCTTTCTCTTCCCTAAATCTAAGCAAGGCATCTCATAAAACCACCTCACAATTTCATCTACAAATACCTCATATGTTTTATAAATTTTACTTAAAGGTTTTTTTAGTTAAGGTCTCACATAATGTTAAGAATATAAGTTAGAAAGCCATCATGTATACATATATATATATTATACAACCATTATGAGGACACCCAGAGATCAAGATCTCTCTCTCTCTCTCTCTCTCTCTCTCTCTCTCTCTCTCTCTCTCTCTGTCTCCCTCTCTCTCATATAAATTCTTATCTATAGCTTGAGTATGTGTACTAACTTTTTTCTGTATGACTCCCTACCCACATACTTAATGAATTTACTGATTTTGCTTTACTCTAGCTTGTTCTAATATTATTTACTGTGACATTGCCAAGAATGTATCCTTACCTGAGTGGAAATGTCTAAGAAGGAAGAAACCACTTCAGGCTGCTGCAAGTGACTGGGTTGAGCAGTGTGACTCTACCACCACAGTTGACATCGCCATTTTATTCACTGAAGCTCACTTTTTTTTAACCCTTTAACCTAAAACATATTCTACATCTTTATTTTGAGTTGACTAAGCCCACAGGACATCATCCTAGCTGTGGCCAAACTCACCAGGAGTATATTCAGTTCTACCAGGCCTTCTGTGATGAGAAATTAAGAAGAAAAAAAGGATTACAAGCCTGAAACCAGCAGACCTAATGTCCCTAACTGCCACCATGCTGTTTTAGATCTGTCTCATTATTAAAAGTAATAGCAAATCTTTGCGGTGTCACAGGAAGTTGATTCCAGCTTCAATCTTTAGATTAAAACTGACATATCTCAGATTATAAACATATATTAGATGTGTAAGATATTTAAAATAGGTAGTTGTCTGAAAAATAATTTTTTAAAAAAAAAAGGAGACTATCAATTTGAGATACATAGGGAGGATTGAAGGAAGAGTACCTGAGAGCATGTGCATAGTGGAAAAGGATGGGGAAAATTATAGTAATTAAGTAATATATAATTAATTAAACTTATTAATTACATTTTTTAAAAGAAAGGATGCAATTTTTATTTAGATTTCAGTTCTCTCTTTGTCAAAACTCAAAATGAAAACCCCAGTTGTTTCACTGTCTTGTTTCCCAAGACAACTTTAAGAGCCTTGACTTGTACTTACTGAATGTCACCTGCAGCTGGGTGGTGATGGGGCACACCTTTAATCCCAGCACTCCTGAGGCTGAGACAGATGTGTCTCTGTGAGTTTGAGGAGTGTGGTCTACAAAGGAAGTTCTAGGATAGCCAAGTCTACACAGAAAAACTCTGTCTTGAAACATGTCCACCCAAAAATAAGTCCATCTGCAGTTGTGACAAAATAGTGGAAAGAGGGGTATTTTGTGAGTTGTGCCAACTATATAAAGGAAAGATGCTGGAGATATTTCCATAATCTTGATTTTTTTAAGAACAACCACAAATGAAAACCTCTATGTCCACACTGAGATGATGATGTCTAGCATGACTCTGTTATGTGAGAAAATCTGACTCTTAACATCCCTGTCCAACACCACTACCAAACTTCATTAACCCTGTAACATAATTATTATTCTTCATCATGGGAGCCTGGCCCAATATATGATCCTAACAGATAGGAACTACTCATAAAAATTAAAACTCTAACCCCATTATTCATCAGTCATGTGTTGGCATGGGCAGGAAAGAGATGTCCTTCCTTCCCCACCCATCAATGCCGGAGGCAAGTGGGAAAGATAACTATCAGCTGCAACACTCAGGAGAACAGGACCTGCACCTTGAATGGGCAGCACAATATAGGTAATCTTTGGATAAGCCAGCCCCAAAGTTGTGAACATGTGAAAGCTCTTCCCATTGCTGTGAGCATAATAGAGCTGTCCCCATTACTCATTTGTCATGTGGTAGCATGGGCAGAGGAGTATGAGATAATGTTCTTATACACTGTGAAGATTTATTATTTGTATTGGTTTAATACAATACTGATTGGCCAATAGCTAGTCAGGAAGTAGAAGCTGGGCAACCAGACTAGGAGAACTATGGGAAGAGAAAAGGCAAAGATGTAGACACCAGTCAGACACAGGAAAGCAAGATGAAAATGCTGGATTTAGCAAAAAGGTACTAAGCCACAAGGCTAAGCATAGATAAGAATTATGGGTTAACACCAGGAGTAAGAGTTAGATAGTAATATGTTAGAGCTATTAGCCCAGCAGTTACTGTAATGTTAAGCTTCTGAGTCAATTATTTGGGAACCAGCTGCTAAGTATTTGAGAGTTTCTGGTTAGGGACAGAAACTTCCAAATACAAATGATACTCCAACAAGGTGCACATATATCCACATAAAGCCTGAGAAAGCTTCAAATAGTTCTATAACCAAGAAATAGAGCCAAAAACAGATTTTTTAGTAGTGTATCACAAGTGGGTCCCTTCAGAGAGACACCATGGCGTTTGGGCTTGAACTGCAATGTGATGGGTTCCTGCAGTCTCACAGAAGCCTTAGTACAAGCACTAGCTGCATATGGCCAATTTAAGATTACTGCTCATACAGACAAAAAGGAAAAAAAAGTCAAAAAAGGCTTCTTGATAGTAGCATTTTTTTGAGTGGGTTCTGTTTGTTGGTGGCAAGCAGAGACTCCTTTAAGAGAGGCTTCCTTACACAACATTAGCACCAAAAACCATGAGGCTCTTTTAAGAGGCCCTGCTGCCAAACATTTAAATGAGGTTTATGAGCACCAGGTGACAGTGCTCTACTTGGTGGTAGTGTGTATCCTAACATCCCCCAGGGCTGGAGTGGTAAACATGGCTTCTGAAGGTACCTCTACCATGAAGCTAAACTCTTACAGACTAGAGAGCTGGGTGGAGCCAGTCACCATAGCCAAAGCTTTAATCCTAGGCATGCCTTTTAGCAAATTAAAAATATGGTGAGTTTAAAAAATATACATAGGTTTGGGAGAGAAAAAGAAAAGGGTAGAGAATGTTCCTTAAAAAAATAACTGGAGAAAAAATAAAAATGGAAATCACACAGAGAGTCTGGATACTGTATGTTATCATGTTATCTTTGCATTTTTAACTGCAGAGGAAGGAGCAAGAGCTGCTGAAAGACATTGATTATAAATTCTAGTATATTAAAACAACCTATATATTTTGAAAATGCCTTGACTTCAAAATTTAAGTCAAAATAATGTTACTTTGGAGAAGAGGTTGTGTTTTTATTTCCACAGAAAATGAAAGGCTGTGGATTCATTCTGAGTTAAGAAAAGTCAGGTTTGATCAAGAAAAACCCCTGAAAAATCTTCAGTGGAACAGATGGCCTAGATGATCTAACTTTTCAGAGCATCTCTGTTGCAGTTTCATCTGAGTTCTGCATTCAGAACAGCTGTAAAACTGCTAGCTGAGACGATTTAGCCTCATAGACTACTCCAATCAGGACATGACCATAATCCTAAATTTTCTTTGGATCTTCATAAAATTATCAATACCCCCAATCAGCAGGAAGTAGTCTAGAGTAAAGTATGCCCACATTCCCCCCAAAAATGGGTTATGGATGTTTGTCTTTGTTTAGAATTTTGTTTAGAAGTTGTTATGGATAATTGTCAGGGGGAAAAAACTATAAAAAGGAGATTATATTTGGGGTTCTTGTTTTAAAAAGAAAAAGGGGCAAATGTGGGATAATGCTCTTGTATACAGTAAAGATTTGTTATTCATATTGGTTTAATAAAATGCTGATTGGCCAGTAATCAGGTAAGAAGAAGAGGAGCGAGCAGGCTAGGAGAACTTCGTGAAGAGGAAAAGGCAGAAGAAAGCCACCAGTCAGATGCAGAGGAAGCAAATGAGAATGTTGTCATGAGAAAAGATATCAAGACACATGGCTGAAAATAGATAAGAATTATGGAATAATTTAAGCAAAAGAGTAAGTTAGTAATAAGCCTGAACTACTGGCCCAGAATTTAATATAATATTAGGCCTTGCGTCAATTATTTAGAAAATGACTGCTGGGTATTTGAGAGTTTCTGGCTGGGACAGAAGCTTTCGACTGTAGGAGAGAGATGCCCTTCTACCCTGGCACCCTCCTATCTCCCATCTATCAACATCTGGAATGGGAGGGGAGAACTGCCCTTGCCTGAGATCATAATAGCAGGGAGGTTGGCCTTGCCCCTCTTCAGCAGCAGAACCCTGTACCAAGCCTGATATGGTTCTAGAACTAGAAGGAGAAGTAGACACATATCCCTATCCCTTAACCCAGAAGCTATCTACAATTGATAACACCTTGCAAATGAATATTCACTTTTCTCCAAGAGAGTCTCATTGAAGAAACAAAGTTACTCTTAAGAAGTGGTGATACCTTGTACTCTAACAAACCGAGCTTGCCTGGAGATCAGAGGGCAGGGCTAGCTGCTAGTTAACCATAGAGGCCAGGTTGTAGTAGCATACAGTTTTAATTCCAGCACTTGGGAAGAGGAAAAAGAACATAATAATGCAAAGAAAAACAGAAATTCACCCTTTTTTTTTTTTTTTTTTTCTTGGCTGACTTGCCGAGGTAAGCAGTGATTGTGTTTGTTAGTATTTCTCAAGTGAAAGAAATTGCCAGCATGCTGCCAAGAGAGCCATATCAGGTTTATTAAGGAGGGGGAGAGGGGAGAAGAGAGGGGAGAAAGAGTAGGTTAAGGGGCAGAGAGAAAGAAAAAAAAGAGGAAGTCTCCCATGTGGTTGGAGATTTTAAAGGGTAGGCACACTTATGTCAGAGGCTTTGGAGACCCTGCAGGTAAGGGTGTGGCCACAGAAATGTAACAACCTTACAGTCCAGACTTTGTTGATATATATAGAAAAGACACAGGTTTTGTTTGTATGTAGAGACTGGAAATCGAACCTGAGTCATTTGGAGCACAGTCAGTGTCCTTAACGGCTGAGCCATCTCACCAGCTGTCTCAGAGCGAGTTAAAATGGCCCTTCCATGGCGAGTGGAGCCAGGCGACAGTAGCAGCAGGTGGAGGCTGGGCAGGAAGTGTGTGCATCGCATTTCATTGTTAGCAACTCTGGCTGCTGGACGTTCTCGCTTTGGCTGCTGGGCTGGACACTTAGTGCTTAGCTCATGCCTTGCAGTGGTGGGTGCCCTGCTTTGGTCTAATGTGTATCAAGAAGAAATTTGATGAGCTTTATTTAGGATAAATATGGTAGTTAAGATTGAGAGGTTAGCAGCTGAATTTGGAATGCAGAAGTTATAGGGAGAGGGTGGAAGATGGTAGGAGAGCTGAAAGAAGTTCAGAAGCAGGGAGAAGAGATGGGGAGAGAGAAAAACGCTTCTATTTGCGCCGAACACTTGTTTGGAAAGTTAATTGTCTGATCGTCACAAAATACAGTACTCTATGAGGTCAAAATGGATAACTTGGTGAGGTCACTGTGCTCTCCGCTATTGAAGCTTCAGGGGAACTTTGAACCAGCTAAATATAAATTATCACTTAAACTGACATCTCAAGGGACGCAAAAACCGCTCCAGAATATCCATTGATTTCTAGGGTGATTTCTCTGGGACCTCGCTCCATTCAAACGCCAGTCACCCCAAGATTCATCAACCTAGGAATGTGGCTCCAGGGATATTTTTCCAACCCACACTGCAGAACTATAAACACCCATCAGTTTAAACAATATAGTTTGAGCCGTGCATTATCTCAAGGCCTGCCAGCAAACTCTATCGGATAGGCGCCTGGAACAATCGTGCAAACAAGTGCCTCGGAGAAGCTTTAGTAGCGGGAATGTCAGGAGTGTGAGAACACTTACTGATTGGAGCCAGTGGTGTGTGAATGCATGCTGCATCCAAGCAAATGGAAGGGTAAATTTTGGCAGCGACTGCAATTTTTAGATGAGGCTTTCTTAGGTTATGTGCACTTAACTCTAAGAAGAGGCCCCCCATATTTCGGCACCAATGTTAGTATTTCGTGTGTGAAAGAACTCGCCAGCACGCTGCCAAAGGAGCTATTTCCGGTTTATTAAGGAGGGGGAGAGGGAAGAAGAGAGGAGAGAAAGAGTAGGGTAGGGGGCAGAGAGAAAGAGAAAAAGAGGAAGTCTCCCAAAACTTTGGAGCCCCTGCAGGCAGGGTGTGGCCACAGCAACCTAACAACCTAACAGTGGTTGCTCCTTTGTGTCTCTGATCTTTCAGCATTTAGCTCGATATCTGGCTATGGGCTTTTATTATTAATACCAATTAGAATTCAAATGACAGACGGCATGCCCAGCAATAGATAGCCAACAGAAAATGAACATCAACAACCTAACCTCTTTGGAGGTTTCCTCTCTCAGAATGTCAAGTCACGAGGTTTATTGTTGTTTGTTTATTTGTTTGGGCTTTTTTATTTTACCTTTTTATTTTAATTTTTTCTTCTTTCTTTTTATGCTACTTATCCTTTGCATATATATTATGTCTTTCCATTTAGTGTTTTTATAAAATCCCTGAGCATGCTAGAGAGTGAGTGTCTGCATCTATGTCTGTTTCTTGTGCCTTTTCTTAGACTCTTTTCCTCTGTTTGTCTTGTCCTATTCTGATGTGTTATTTATTGTTTTATTTTATTATCATCCCTAGAAGCCTGTTTGTTTTCTCATGAAAGACAGAAAAGGTGTGGAACTGCAGGAAGCGAGGGGAAACTGTAATCAGCATACCTTATGTGAGGGGGGAAATCTATTTTCAATAAAAGCTGAAAAAAGAAATTATAGTAATAATAATAATGAGAAAAAACTCAAATAAGTAATTTAATGATGTACCTTGGGGATTTGGATAAAATATTCACAAACCAAACCAAAAGCAGCAGATGAGAAGAAATAAGACCAGGGCAGAAAATAATAAAATAATACAAAGAATCAATGAAATGAAAAGCTAAGTAAGGAAAACGATGAACAAGAGTGACATACCCTTAGCCAAATTAAGCAAAAGAAAAAGAGCAAAGATGCAGATTAATAAAGTTAGCAATGAAAAGGAAGAAATGGAAGAATAACATTAAGAAACCCCTAGATGTCACTGAGTACAAAATGCTTGAAGAAGTAGGTTAATTTCTAGATGCATGTGACCTCCCAAAGTTAAAAACCAAGATGAGATAAATAATTTAAACAGATCTATGACAAGCAATGAGATTGAAGCAGTAATGAAAAATCTCCCAACTATAAAAAGCCCGTGTCCAGATGGACTCACTGCAGAATTATACCAGACCTTTAAAGAAATGGAACCAATGCTTCTTGCATTATTCTGTAAAACTGAGAAGGAATGCTTCCAAACTCTTTTTACAAGATCAAGATTATTCAAATACCAAAACCAGATAAAGATACAACAAAAGAAAATGAAAGATCAGTCCCCCGATGAACATAGACACAAAAAGTCTGAACAAAATACTTTCAAAACAATATAAGAATGCATTAAAAAGATAGTGCACAATGGTAGAGTTGGCTTTATTCTAGAGATAAAGAGATGATTCAAAATAAACAAATTAATAAGTATACCCATCATATAAATAAACTCAGGAAAAGAAATCATATGATCATCTCAATAAATACAGAAAAGACTTTTAGCAAAATCCTATATCCCTCAATGATAAAAGGCTTAGTGAGAATAGGTATAAATAAAATATATCTCAACATCATAAAAGCTATTTGTAGGGGGCTGGAGAGACAGCCCAGTAGTTAAGATCAGTGACTGTTCTTCCAGATGACCCAGGATTAATTCCCAGCACCCACATGGCAGCTCACAACTGTCTGTAATTCCAGTTCCAGGGAACCCAACACCCATAGCAAAACTCCAATGCACATTTAAAAAGAAAGAAAGAAAGAAAGAAAGAAAGAAAGAAAGAAAGAAAGAAAGAAAAGCTATTTGTAACAATACATAACAAACATCATACTGAATGGAGGAAAAATTCTAAGCATTTCCTCTAAGCTCAGAAACAATATGAAAGTATCCACTGTCTCCACTCCTATTCAACACAGTGCCTGAACTCTTAGATACAGCAATAAAATAAGAGAAGGAAATAAAAGTGATGCAATTAAGAAAAGAAGTCAAAGAATACAGATTTGCAGATGATAAAGACTCCACCAGAAAACTCCTAGAACTGATAAAGTTTCAGCAAAATATCATGATAACACAATGAATATACAAAATCAGTAGCCTTTTTTATGCACTAACAAGCATACTGTGAAAGAATTATAGGAATAATCTTATTTATAACAACCTCAGAAAAGAATAAAATAAAATCCCTTGAATTAAGCCTAACCAAGACATCAAAAGACTTCTGCAATAAAAATTTGAAAGCTCTGAGGAAAGAAATTCAGTAAGACACAAGAAGATAGAAAAACCTACCATGCTCATGGAATATATGTAGTGAAAATGGTCATTCTGCCAAAGTCTATAGATAGGGTCAATGCATTCAAAAATCCCTGAGCCATTCTTCACAGAAATAAAAAAGAAACAAACTTAAAATCTGTATGACAGCACCTAGATCCCAGATATCTAAGTCAATTCTAACAAAAAGAATAATTAATAATTTTTATATTATCATACCTGACTTCAAGTTAAAATACTGAATGATAGAAAAAAAACAGCCTGGTACTGGCACAAACAGACACAAATTATAGATCAATGAAATAGAATAGATTGATCTATCTATATATATTTAAGTTCACACAAAGATAGCCATCTAATTTTATAAGAATGCTTAAACACTAAAGAAAAAATTACATCTTTACCAAATGGTGCTCAGAAAACTGAATTTACCTCTTTAACTTTTTGTGTGTTCCTTTTTCACTTTGTTTCATTTTGTATTCTAACACAGTTCCCCTTCTTCTCCTCCTTCCACTTAATACCACCTCCCCCTCCCCCCCCACCCTCCTCCATCCACTCCTTAGAAAGGGAAGAACTCCCTCCCACAGAGAGTCAACAAAGTCTGACATATTCAGAAAACTGAATATCTTTATGTAGACAAATAAAATTAGATTCTTGCCTCACAGTCTACATAGAAGTCAATACCAAATGAATCAAAAATCTCAACAAAAAATCTGAAACATGCCAGGTATAATGATGCACCCTTTTAATCCCAGCACAGAGGAGACAGAGACAACTCTCTGTGAATTTGAGGCCAGCCTGCTCTACTAATGGGTTTGAGGACAGCCAAGGTTATGTAGAAAGACCCTGTCTTAAAGCAAAACAAAGAGCTTGAAACTCTAAAAACTGGGAAAGAATAAAACATAAGCTAAGCAGTAGATGTAAGCATTCCTGGCACTCCAAGTGGTGAACCTAACAAGGCTCTGGCAGGATGCACCTCTACAGAGGCATACCCCTGGGCATGGCTTCATAAACTCCTGCACACCCCATCTCTTAAAAAGAGACACCTTGTTGCAGTCTGTCTCTCCTCCTCTCCTACTTCTCTGCTCCTGCACCAGCCTGGGAACTCTCTTAAATAAACTCTCGTGTGGCCTTGGTAGTGTGAGTGTGTGTGTGTGTGTGTGTGTGTGTGTGTGTGTTCTCCCATATAAGACCAACAGTAGACAGAGGTCAAGATTTTCTAGACAGGACTACATTCTCTCAGTGAATAAGAATAAGAAGTGACAAATTATTATGAAAGTAAAGTGAGCCATAAAATAAAGGAAGCAGTCAGCCGAATGAAGAACACATAGAATAAAAGAGACCTTTGTAGTTATACATTTCATAGAGAATTAATAGCTAGACTATGCAAATAACTCAAAAATTAAACATCAAAAAAACAACCCAAGTAAGTAAAAAAATGAGCTATGAATGAGAGCATTCTCAAGTGGAAATACAAATAAGTAAAAATCTTTTTTTTTTAATCTTCAACATGTTTAGCCATAATGGAAATGCAAATTAAAATTACTTTGAGGTTCCATCTCAGCAGAGTTAGAACAGTTGTCCTCAAGAAAACAAATGCCAGCAAGTGTATGGAGAAAGTGCAAACAGGCTTAGGCCTGTGGAAATAGTATGGATGTTTCTCAAAAAGATAAAAATAGAACTATCATACAATCTAGATGCACCATTACTAACCATTCATCAAAAAGACTATTTCCTGTGACAGATAATTGTACAACCATGTTCAATGTGTCTCTATTCACAATAGCAATGAAAAGACATCAGCACAGATGTTCCTTCATTAATGAATAAATAATACAACCATGGTACACAGACACAATTGAACTCAAATATATAAAATAAAATTTTCAGAAAAATGGATAGAATTGGAAAATATTACAATGAATTAGATATATTGGGAGAGAGTAAATGTGGATCTAAATTTCAGATTTTTAGATTTCTGTGTGTAAGCTGGAGTGGTAGTCAGTAGAAACCAAAAAGCAAGATAGGATCATTACCATAGTGAATAGATACAGAGGCTTTAAGAGAGAATAGTAAATATATATGTATGTAAGTAGATAGGTAGGTAGGTAGAATATGTGACATGATAAAGGTTTGAAGGAGATGAGAGTGAGGCCAGAGACCCAACCACATATAAGTATGTAAGGAAAATTGTGTGGAAAACAATTATTTTATTAGCTATCTAAAAATATAACACATAAACTTGAAAATAAAACAGTGTAGAAAGAGTATGAATGGAGATATTTCACATTAGTAAGTAATGATGCTCCCAGAAGCTATGGGATGAACATTTTAGTGCCATATATGAGATATTTCCTTCTGGGTCCAACAAAACAATGTAGACTCTTGGTTTATTACAAGAATTAGATGGTAAGACCCTAAGACACCACACATTTTGAACCCAGGGAGGAGTCCAACTGGAATTTGCTGACTAGTACTTGTAAGTTCTGAAAGGTGCTAGGCTACTTGGGAACAAATGTCATCAATGGTCTTACCCAACTTTATATAATACAATACTACCTGCCAGGCATGGTATGCCCGTTGCTGCAAGAATGGCATAACTGCTTATGGGATAACCAAACACGTACTTATTTAATTTGATACTTGCCACATATGAAATAAAACATTCCTGGTACTATAAACCTAGTCAAAAATCTATGGCTGTGAATTTTACTGAACTTGGAAGAAGAATACTGCTGAAGTATTGCTAAATGAGCATATAGTTTAACTTCAGTCTAAATATTTATTATTGAATATATAGACTAGTTATGATTTCAGCCTCAGATAGTAAAGTTTCTATTTACAGTGAGTAACAGTTGATACAGAGACTAATAACCAGTTAAAGTACTGAGGACAAGTAACTGTTGCATAAATTTTGCATGAATTCCAATTGTCTTATTAAAAATCTGGAACCAGATATTGGGGTAAATGCTGGAAGATCAGAGAAGGAGAGGAACAAGCCACTAGAGAAACTTCTCAGCACTGCTAAATCCTAAGGCTGAAAGGGGAAGATTCTGTCTCCATAAATACTCAGACTGAAGGTTCTGAGCCCTCAGCCAAGAAGGAAGGGGAAAAGAGGGCCCAATTTTCTGTCTTCTCCCACCTTATATTTTTGTCTTCATTCATTCATACCACTTCCTGTCTCAACCTTCCTAGTGCTGGGATTAAAGGCTTATGCGTTTCCCAAGTACTAGGAGCAAAAACATGGGATCTTAAGTGCCTGGCTCTGTTTTTCTTTTAGACTCAATTAATCTCATGTAGTGCAGTGTGGCCTTGAACTCATAGAGATCCAGATGAATCTCTGCCTCTGCCTTCTGTGAGTGCTAGGATTAAAGGTGTATACCATCATTGTCTGACCTCTATGGCTAACTCTGTGGCTGGCTGGCTGTGCCCCCTGAGCTTCAGAAAATCTTTATTTGTTAGATTATAAACAATATAGCATCACATTTTCCCTTGTTTGTCAAAAATAAAAAGGTTATAACTAATATATAAAAAACTATACAATAAGTGTAATAACTATATACAATATAAACAATCAAGAATTACATCAATAATGTCTAGTCTATTAACAATAGACAAATTCAAAGAAAATACTTTATTATTTATTCTATGTTGGTGAGTCCTCATTCTATGTTAGTGAGTCCAAAGTGTTGTGCCAAATTCACATTCTATCCTAATTTGCATTACCAACTGAAAACTATCTTTTGTTGTCTTTCAAATATATACACTTTATACCTTTTTAGTGAGTTTCTCTTCCGAATCTATAACTAGAAAAACCATATCTATAACTAACTAGTTTTCAAATCTCTTAGAGACATGTGAAGGAAATAATATTAACTGGATAAGCAAGAAGTACAAGTAAGCAACTTCCAAAAAATGTTAGAAATGACAGAAACAGTTGTCTGTCTGGACAGTCACTCAAGGTTCCTCTGCAACATTGGGGCATCCATCCTTAGCCTACAGGCCTAGCATAGCTGTCAGATTTATCTGTGAAGAATTTTCTGAAGGGCTGTTCTACCTTGTCATTGCAAAGTTCAGCAGTCTTTTATGTCCTACTTGTCCACTTTGACATCATACTGTCAGCAGTCAAGGCATAAGTATTTTATTGCCCAGTGGCTAACTTTGCCACAAAGAACATAAACTTCATATGGAGTTTCTTCATTGTCCTTTATCTTCTCTAAAGGAGAGTGGTGCTGCCAGGAGCAGACATGTCTCATTGTCATTAAAAAAAAAAAAAAAAAAAAAAAAGAACCTATGTCAGTTATTAAAACATCTTAAATGCCATATTCTGTAGATCTCTGAAGTGTTTGAAGACAACCTGTCTATCTAAAATATAGCTCTATTTGACCTTGAAAACATACCTAATATGATTACAGATTTGATTGTAATGACTGACTACTAACTTGGATTTCTTTATATGTCAATTAGTTTGTAATAATAATTTTCAAGGACTATGAATTTTCATTACATTGTTAAATGAGCTGTATAGGTACAATACATTAAATAAAAGTAGAAATAAATGTGTAGTATGTTCTAACTAAATTAATCTCAACTCTGTATCAATATACAAAATTTGTATACAATATACAAAAATCCAATCCAATATAAAATATTCAAAACAAGTAGTTACTTTTGAAAAGTAGATTCAATAATCTACCTTTTTTTCTTATTATATTCACAGTCCCCTTTTTTTTTCTTTTTGGAGTTGATTCAATAATCTACCCACTTTTCCTATTATATCTGTATCCTCCTTTTTTCTCTATTTTGAAACAAGAACCCTGATCATTACCAATACAACTTGTAATCAACCACTGTAAACAATGACAATTATCCAAAATCCATTTAAAGATCAAAATCCAGCCACCCGACCTCTTAGGAATGTGGGAGTCCCATTCTTAAATTTACTTACTGTTGCCTGGGGGTGACAGCATCTTTAGGGGATCCCACCAAAAAAAATTGTATTGATCAGCAAGTCCTGGGAGAGGTAACTGTATCATTTGTTGTCCACTCTCTGCACCATGGGGAAAGGCAGGGCTTGTGTCAAGTCCTGGTTAGAGTAGTCTGTGAGGCTGGATCATCTCAGCTGGCCACCTCAAAATTGTCCTAAGCAATCCAAAACTGATTTTTAGCTGATGTTTGTCAGCCTAGTAGCATTATCATAGTCCATATGAAATTATAGTTTGGGGGCTTTATTATCCTTTTGGAGACTTAAAAGTCACAATTAGGCATGATCATGGTTCATGGAAGGAAACTGATAGAGACTCAAACTTAAGATCATGTACAAGAAGCAAAATAAAGCCACTTTTCTACAACTGGTACTCTATATAACCATTCATATAATGATATAAAATTCATACCTTAAGAAAAGTTTTAAATAGTCAAAACAAAGCTGAAGGATCATGAGATCAGTAATTAATAGAATAGTCCCTTAATTTTGGTTTTTCTTCTGTCTCATATCAAGTGCCTCTTCTAAGATAATATATATAGATTTTACATTTTCCTTTAACAAGCATGCTTGGATGTAGAGAAGAAGAGAGCCACTCTTCAACTCAAAGCCAGCTTTAATTTTCAATTGAACCAGGACTACAAAAGGACTATTTGCATGTACGTCCACAGAGAATAACAGAAACAAACATTTAGAAAGAGATATGAAATTTTATTCTGTTGAAGATGTGATATGCAAATAGGCCAATTTACTCCTCTTCTTGGAATATTTTCTGTAGATGATTTGTCCTTTTTCTTAAGATGTCTCATTTGTCCAGGGGTCTTCAGATTCCTTAGCTGGATGCATTTATTCTCCTAAAAAACAAAACTAAAATCCTATCCAAATGGAGATTCCCTTTCTAATCTTAATCTTAATTTTGGTCCTAAAGAACCAGGAAGAACTGTAGAAAAGAAAATTGAAGGGTTGCAAGAGCTGGAGAATTGGAAGGAATGTATGAAACACTGTCTTGTGGCTAACATGTGGCTGATATAACCATGAAGACACAGCCTGAAGAAGTGAGTGCTGTAGAAGACCTGTGCTCAATAAGTGTGGAGGCCTCTAATGAATAGAATCCTTGGAGTGTTAATTCTCAATACTTATTCCTTCCAAGTCTCCCACAATTCGTCAACTAAAGTTTTTCTAGCTTGGTATGATTTGTACAATTTATCATTCCAGAAAGTTGTGATTTTCTATAGCTGTCTAGCTATCTCCAATTTGACTATAATCTCATTTTTCTGATGAATATAAGAGTCATTGATTTTTTTGTTTGTTTGTTCAGTTTTTATTTGTTATGGGGGAATACTATTAAGCTTCTCTTATGTGGAACCACAAGTCATAAATTCTCTTTATTTTCTTTATTGCATTTACACCCATATTTTGGCATGGTTTTATTGGTCTGTAAGGCTTTACTAATTACTAATTACCTAATTTTTTCTTCATCATTATATAATCTCCCCTGACCTAGTTTCGAGTTCACTGACACTTTAGTCTCTGATCTTAATCCTACAATTAAATTTATTAGTACTAGAATTTGTTTATTCTTTTTCTAATATCTATTACCCCCTGAGTCTCTTCACGCTTTCATTTGGGGAGGCTATTATCAGCTTGAATTGCATTGTAATGCCTCTGTATATCATTGTGTAATTTCAATATGTACTTTATTTCCTTGCTGGCTTCTGGGTTTTTTGTTTGTTTCCTTCACATATGTAACACGAGACATATATACATATATACATGTAAATGTGCTGGTGGCTATAGTGAAAAATAATTGCCATAGGCAAGAATAAATGAGAAGTATAAGTAAGGGGATCATTATTCTAAACAAGAAAAGAAAAACAAATGATAGAGGTGAAAAGGTTTATCACAAAAACAAAGACAGTCTCTGATGATAGGATTAAGGCTGACTAGTCATGGCTGAGGAAAGAAGCTATAAGTTTGAAGATATATCAATAAAAAAATTAATGCTAACATTTCTTTATCCCAGACAGCAACTCCAGCAAAGTGTTCCCTGGGAACCCATAGTTTACTGGGGGGGGGGGGGCAGAGAGACTGAGGGAATTTCTTCACTCTCCCTTCTCCCTTCCAAATCTACCTCCCAGTCTCTCCCCCATCACTGTAGCAGACCACCTACTGTAACCTCTTCCTCCTCTTCTCTGTCTTTCTTTTCCAGGAGATCACACAACCCTAACCCTAACCCTAACCCTAACCCTAACCCTAAGAAAGAATGATATCCTAAAATTCACAGGCAAATGGATGGATTTGGAGAATATTCTCCTGAGCGAGGTATCACAAACTCAGAGAGATAAGCAGGGGATGTACTCACTCACTAGTGGTCTCTAAACAAACAAACAAGAAAAAAAGCCAAGCATGCCCAAGCGGCAAACCACAACCACTGAACAGCTTGGGATCAGAAACACCCTGGACTGACCCTTCAGACTCCACTCCAACTATAGGAACACCTGACTCACTCTTGAGGGAGGATGGACAAAACTGGATTTGGCCAGGAGTGGAGACTGATCTAAGCATTATTGGGTCAGTGGGACCATAGGTCTGTCTGCTCCTTGCCCAGGGAGGGGATGGAGAGTTGCGGAGAAGTAAAATGACCTGATGTGGTGGGAGGGGGAAGGGACCTTGAATAAGGATATACATGGATGGACACAAAAAAATTCAGGGGGAAAGCTGAACACAAAGTAAATATATGTGTAGCAATTTTATTTGCATTATAACCCTTGATAAGTCCTGCTTATGATTTTTATCTCCTTTATAGTTATTGTTAACTTTTCAGCATTTTAAATTCATTTTACTGTTTTTTTGATAAATACAAAATAAATAAAGAAGAAAAAAAAAGAAATCTATGAAAACACAAACAGTAAGTAAACAAATATTAATAATAATACTTGCAAAATAGATCCAAGAACACATCAAAAAGATCATCTACCATGACCAAGCAGGCTTCATCATAGAAATGCAGGATGATTCAACATACATAAATAGATTAATGTACCCACCGTATAAACAAACTGAAAGAAAAAAAAAATGATCATCTCATTAGATGCAGAAAAGGCCTTTGACAAAATCCAACACCCCTTGATGATAAATGTCTTGACATTAGGGATAGAGGAACATACCTAAATATAATAAAGGCAATTTGCAGCAAACCCATAGCATATCAACTTAGAGAGAAACTCAAAAAAAATTCACTAAAATCATGAATAAGTCAGGTTGTCCTCTCTCTCCACACCTATTCAATATAGTACTTGAAATCTTAGCTAGAGTAATAAGACAACTGAGAGACATCAAGATGATACAAACTGAAAAGGAAGAAGTCAGTGAATCTTTACTTGCAGCAGTATGATAGTTTACCTAGGTGACCCAAAAAATTCCACTAGAAAAATCCTACAGCTGCTAAACACTTTCAGCAAAGTAGCTAAATACAAAATCAACTCAAAAAAATCACTAGTCCTCCTACATACAAATGACAAGGAAAAGTTTTCAATTTTCTTAACTCTGATTTAAGAGTCATGGAAATCATAACCAGAGCAATAAGACAAGAGAAAGAAACAAGGAGTATCTAACTATAAATGAAGATCAAATTATATTTGCAAAGGGCATAATTTTACTTGAATAGATGAACAAAAATGTTAGAATTTATAAGAAAAATATGCATAAAAACATAATAATGTATATTTGGGGGTGGAGAGATAAGTCAGTGGTTAAGAACACTGGCTACCCTTCCAGATGGCCCAGGTTTGATTCTTAGCACTTGCATATTGGCTCACAATTACCTGTAATTCCAGTTCCAGGGGATTCAGTGACAAACAAGCAAACAAAAATCACTAGATGGGTTTCATTGAAAACTTCTGCCTGAAATTTGGGGAAGACATTGCACTCATACTTCAGTAGCTGTGCAGACTTTAAGAAGTCATAAAAAGAAGAGCAATTAATGAAAGAGATATCTTGACAGAGTGAGTGAGCCATCATGGGTTTAGGGAGAAACCTGGTGCTAGAGAAATCCACATGAACCCACATGAGGTCCCAGCTAAGACTCCTAGCATTGCTGGAGAGGGTGCCTGAACTAGCCTTCCCCTGTAGTCAGACTGATAACTACCTTAATTATCATTATAGAACCTACATCCAATGACTAATAGAAGCAGATACAGACACCCACAGACCAGCACTTGGCCAAATTCCACAAGGACACGTGACCTGAATTAACAGGACTCCACAGACCCTGGACTGACAGACAGCTGGAGAGCCTGCATGGGACAGAATAGGGTCCTCTGAATGAGGGTGACAGTTGCATTGATCAAGTTGTTAGTTGGTCCCTGGCTATGGGACCAGGAATTATCCTGGTTACATGAGCTAGCTTTTTAGAGCCCATACCCTATAGCGAGATGCCTTGCTCAGCCTTGATACAGGAAGGAAGGGATAGGACGTACATCAACCTGAATGTTAGCCTGTAAAGGGAGGCCTTACCCCCTTTGAGGAGTGAATGAAGGATGGGGTGGAGGATTATGGGGAGGTGGGAAAAGTGGGAGAAGGGGAGGGAGGGGCATCATTAAAAGGTATATAAAAGAAATTTTATTAATAAATAAAAATAAATATTTAAAAAGCAATTAAAGTCTAATCAAAGAAAGAACAAAAGTTGAAAACTCATTCCAAGTGGGAGGGTAACTTCCCAGGAATAGTGGTTTTACTAAGACAGGGTGAATATCTGTAAATTATAAACTGTGGTTGACACAGAGAATTTGGACATATGTGTGCACTACTGATTTTACAGATGGCTAGGCAAGACATAATTGTGTTACTGTAAGTGAAGAATCTGTCAATGTATAGAGTTAGGAAAACTATTGAATGAAAAAATATTGTCTTCATATTATATTAAACTTCACTTTCAAGTGGACTTTATGTATATGTTACAGATGATACAGTAAATGACCTAGGGGAAAAAACCTTCATAATTTTATAAGAATTAAATTTTTCTTAAACATTATGTGAACAATAGAGCATGTGCCTAAATAAATGAATGGTTATTTGTGTACAGTTAATTATATCATCAAATGTACAATAGCAAATCACAGAATTGAAAGACCCATGTAATTTTGATACTTAACTGAGGACTGCTATCTAAACTGCATCATACATTCCTACAAAACAATTAAGAGGGTGAGAGAAAGGTTGAAGATATGGTCTGGTATTAGAGTGGACAAGAGCCCAGCTTTGATCCTGCACATAAGGAGGGAGAGAAAGAAGGGAGGAAAGAGTGGAAATAAGGAAAGAAGGTGGGACAGAGGGCCAGAGGAAAGAAAGCAGAAGGAAGGGAGAAACAGGATGCTTCTTTGCAACAAATGGCAAGTGTTATGCAAATGACGAATAATGTCCAAAAAGGCTTCAACTCATTGAACATCAGAAAATTTTAAAACCAATGTCTATTAGTAATGTACATACACATGCACATGCCAATCTGAGTTGCTAAACTAAAAATACTTTTAAGGGTTGGTTACAGTGTAGAATGGGGACTATCCTACGTTACCATAGGAGAGTACATTGTCACAAGCACTTAGAACTGTTTAGTTGTACCTACTGAAGGAGAATATAAGACTGCTTTACACATAAAAGCTCCACAATTATATAAATACTCAAAAGAAATGTAAATATATGCAGGATAAAAGAACATGTACAACAAGGTCCATAGGAGCGTTACTCATAACAGCTGAAAACTAGAAGCAAAAGAAAAATGCTTTGAAGAGTAAAAAAAGACAATAATATTCATGTCACAGACGAGCATTTCTCCAGTCATCATCAGAGGGGCTCCTTTAGCAGCCAATGGCAATGGGTGCGGTTTTCCATCTAGACATTATATGGAGAGAGAGAGAGAGAGAGAGAGAGAGAGAGAGAGAGAGAGAGAGAGAGAGAGAGAGAGAGAGAGTCTAAATTGGAGGTTTCCTTTGGATCCCTCCAGAGCTAAGGGAATAGCACAGAGGAGGGAGAAGAAAGATATAGGAGCCAGAGGAGATAGAAGACACCAGGAACACATGGCCCACCAAATCAACTAAGCAGGGCTCACATGGATTCACAGAGACAGAAGCAGCACAGGTTCTCTGTGCACAAGCTGTGGCTGTGCGCATGGTAGGTTTGTGGCTCCTAACAGTGAGAGCTGAGGAGTCTCTGACTCTTTTGCCTGTTCTTGTAACTCTTTTCCTCCTAGTGGTCCAGGCCTTGTCCAGCCTTGATATGAGGGTGTTTTCCCTTATCTTGTGATATCTTGATCTGTCCTGTTTGATTATTGTCTCTTGGGGACCTGCTCAGCTTGTTTCTGAAGGGAAAATAAATAAGAGTGGATGAGAGGGGAGGTGGGTGGGGTGGGATGCCTGAAGGAGGGGGGAACTGTGTTTGGGATGTAGTGTATGGGGGAAAAAATCTATTTTCATTTATGAAAGAAAGAGACAGGAGAGGGGAAGGGGAAGGAGAGAGAGAGAGAGAGAGAGAGAGAGAGAGAGAGAGAGAGAGAGAGAGACCAACATTGGAGCATGCCCACACAAAATCTCTACTAAAAAAAAAATAAATGTTGTTAGTAATTCTCAGCCTACAAAATATATCTACAATAGCTCAATTTTCTTTTCCCATTATATTATCTTGCTTTCTTTTTTTTATTCTTTCTGCTGAGTCCCCTGATTTCTCCTATCTCCATTCTTCAGATTCCTGCAGATGAATTTTTCTTTTGGTCTCTGCTCACAAAAAGTGACATGAAGACATTATTAAGTATGAAAGCTCTGCCTTAGTTTAGGCTTGTTTCTAACTAATTCTTATAAATTAATTAAGCCATATCTTGTAATCTATGTTCTTCTATGTGGCTTGGTTTCCTTTACTCTCTACTGCCCATCCTGCTTCCTCAACATCTGGCTCTGACTCCCCTTCTTCTTCCCAGCATGTTTTCTCTGCCCCGAAGTCTCAGCCATCTTTTCTGCCTAGCTATTGGTCATCCAGCTTTTTATTATACCAATCACAGCAATATATCTTCACAGTGTACAAATATTCTACAACATTTCCCCTTTTGTCTAAAAAGAACTAATTAAAAGAGATTAGATTCAAGAATCTCATTGTGAAAAAGAAAAAAGATATAGAATTAATAGGATAACATGGTAGATTACTAAATCTACTTTTTAAATTTGGTGTGCGTGAAACCATCCCGTGGGCTGGGATCCTGGACTGTATAAAAAAGGAGAAAAAGGTTGAACATAAAGTATTACTCATTTCTTCAGCCTGTTCTATCCAGCCTCAGGAAAAGAATCTCAGACAGATACTTCTAAAACAGGCAACAGAACAGTTATGGAGCTTATTTAGTCCCCCACTGTATCAAAGGAAAGGCCTGAAATGTAAGTGAAAAAGATACATCTCTTGCCTTTTGTTCCACGTTAGCGTCTACACTACTCCTTGCATGAAATGGCTCCACTGATAGACATCAGAGAGTTCTGAAAAGCACACGACAGTTCAAAACAATGGGATACTTAAAAACATCTCATTCAGAAATGTGGTGGTTTCCTGAAAACCCCAGCTTCAGAATGTTGTGGTTTGGAAACCAGAGGCTTATTTTGTAAGAATGTTTTATTTTTAAAACCAAAAAGAAATGCTGAGTCCTTTAGTGAGCATCCCGCTACCCAAGCCTAAAGAGTGCCAAGGAATTCCAGCGTTCTGCTGCACATGTGGTTTGGCAGGTGCTTTGTACATAAAGGCACACAAGACAATGTCAAATGGATCAAACTGCTTGTGTTACAATCTTGGAGATCTAGCTCATGTTTAAAACTCAGCTTCATCCCAGGAATCTCCTGAAAAAGTAATAATGAGTGGTGGGTAGAGATCCAGTAAAGCCCTTAGTAGCCTTAATATCAAATGAATTTATTACAATTTTCATACAATTAATGTCTATAATAAATGCTGAAGTAGACATGACTTAGGCTATCATTTTAGACCATCACCAACATAGACCCAGATATTCAAAGTAAAAACCTTTTGTGAATACAGTTTCTATTGTGAAGCCACTAAGGTGGTAAGTCCCACAGATCTCCATGTGGCTCCATGTGGCTCCATTTGCCATTCAAACCACTCCATTGTTTACACATCAGAGTTTTCTGACCACATGATGGAATTCATTTCATAGTTCCCACTGACAGGATAATTCCAGTGTGCCATTTCTTAAAAATGTTGAACTGGACTCTAACTTGGCTAATATTTGAGTACTCTACAAACCCAAAGGGTTGCTTGGGATGAGAGTCTGGATCCAAATACTCTGAGATTTTCATATTTAACCTCTACAACTCAACCCAAGAACTATCTAGCCCACAATTGGTGTTTGAGCCAATCAATCTTTTTGAGCTAAAAAAAAAAAAAAGAAAGAAAGAAAGAAAGAAAGAAAACCTGAGGCATTTGTGATTTTAAAAAAAAAAAATGGAATCAACCAAGACTCAACAATAGTTTGAAGTGAATGGCCATTATTCATAAGCTATGATGCTTGTGCCTTGAGGCACCAATGCCTGGATGACTGTGGAGAGTGCCAGATCCACAGAAAGCCTTTTAGATACCATCACCATCCACAAACACACAAGTATGCAGAGTCACTTAAATCCCTGTAGTACTAGTATAAGAGACTCTATTCATGAATTACTGATGTTCTGGACACACAGACAATATCTTTATCCATAGAAGATTCTTCAGAGGGATGAGAGCTTTACTTTGAGATCTAAAGCATTGTTGAAGAATAACTCTTATTAGGTATAGCTTTATTATCTTGTCACAAAAATTATTGAGAGTGTTTTTAATATAAAACAAGAAATTATGAGTAAGTATACATAGGGACTCATTATTCTGCCCCCTATACATGTCATGATTGATATTTCTAAGCATATCTTCCTAGATCTGCATTATTTAGCATAAAAGCCACTAGCCACGTGAAACTATTGAACAGTTAAAATAAATTAATACAAACTGAGATGTACTTTGATACTAAAAATGTTCGCTGCATGTCAAACAAGTACAAAAATGCAAAAGAGCTTATTGCATAATTTTATATTAGAAATGTTGAAATGATTTCATTTTGACCATGTTTACTTTAGTGAAATTAGCATTAAAATTAATTTTACCTTCTTCCTTTTTACCTTTTTAAATATAACAGTTAGAAAACTTCAATGACATATGTGACTTGTATCTGTATAAAATATTTCTATAAAATGGGGCTGTTCTAGATTTTTCTTACACATATAAAAAGACGTATCTATCATGCACAACCTTTAAAAATGCTAAAATAGTTCTCTATTTTGACTGACTTTTTTAATTTAACAATTATAATGAATATGTTTCTATAGCAAAGTGGTAGTTTGAGAAATGTCACCTATCAGCTCGTGTATTTAAAGGCAGAGTCCCCAGTTGGTAGAACCGTATGGGATGTTATGGAGAAATGCACCCTTGCTAGAGGAAGTACTTCACTAAGGGTGGACCGAGTGTTTATGGCCTGGCTTCACTTCTGACATTCTCTACTTCATATTTGAAGTGAGAGGTGTAATCTCTCAGCTTTCTGCTGCTGTGCCTACAATACAATGTCCTGCCTCCCCTCTGTGATGGACTTTTATCTCTCAGAACTATAAGCCAAAATAAGCTCTTTGTTCTTCAAATTGCATTTAGGTCAGTTCCAAGTTCAGGATCCTCTGAACACAGTGTCCAAAGTACATGATGTCTTCAGCAGTAAGGACTCACTTCTCACTTCTGGGAGGAAGCAGGAAACCAAAGGCAATTGGAATAGCTTGTATTTTGGGGAAGTCTCTGGGACTTTCCTGACCAACAGCTCAAAAGGGCTTCTCAGGCCTGATGTTGAGATGTTTGTCAGATGGTCTTTATCTCTTGACATTGTCAGGCAGAAGAGAAAAAGTTCATTTCAACTATACATGTTGTATCTTTGTGTAGTTTGGGTATCAGGGTCACTGTAGCCACATACACCCAGTCTTTATTTTCTCCTAGTAGCTATGTATCATGAGTTTGATCACTACCATTGACCTTCAAACATTTTCTATTACATTAAAAGCATAAATATATTTTAATGTCTCCTCTGTCCCTAATTACCTACATCATTCTATACCATTCCCTACAGGTAAATATGTTGCTAAAGTCTGGATTTTTTAATTCTAATTAAAAAATTCATTAGTGTCTGAAAAAAAAAACAATGTGGCAATGTTTCCTCTGTTTCTATTGTGTGAAACAATTTGAGGAGTATTGGTATTAGCTCTTCTTTGAAATTCTTGTAGAATTCTGTGTTGAATTCTGGCCCTGGGCTTGCTTTTTTGTTGTTGTGTTGTTATTGTTGAGACTTGTAATGACTGCTTCTATTTCCCTAGGGGTTATAGGTCTGTTTAAATTGTTTATCTTGTCTTGATCTAATTTTGGTATGTGGTACCTATCCAGAAAATTGTCCATTTCTTTTAGATTTTTTTTTCTTGACCCAGTGGTGATTCAGCTGAGTATTGTTCAGTTGCCATGAGTTTGTAGGCTTTCTATAATTTGTGTTGTTGTTGAATTCTAACCTTTAGCCATGGTAATGTGATAAAATACATGGGATTATTCAGATTTTTTTGTATCTGTTGATATTTGCTTTCTGACTGCATATGTGATCTGTTTTAGAGCAGTTTCCAGGGGGTACTGAGAAGGAGTATGTATATCTTCATAGAGATCTCCTTGTTTTATAGCTTTCTTTCTTAGGTTAAAGAATTAATAGTATGATTCCTTGTGACTTTTTCAAATATCCTTACAGTTACTTTCTATTCCTCCCTATTTATTCTGTACTTAAATCCTCTCCTGTTTCTAATTGGAACCACCCTTTTCCCATTTCCAATATTAGATCTCTTGTACCCTGCTATTCCATTTGCCTCCCTGCCCCCTTCTCCCAGTCCTCCCCAAGCCTATCCCCTCCACCCTCCACTCTACCCTCTTATTCACTACCCAGAGAGGGCAAAAAGTCCCAAGGTAAGTCAATTCAGTCTGGTATATCCAGCAGAGATAGGACCATATCCCTCTACCAATTATCAAGGCTGAGAAAGGTGTTTCTCCACTAAGCGTGGGCTCCAAAAAGTCAGTTCATGAATCTGGGATAGACTCTGGTCCAATTGCAAGGGATTTCAAAAACTGCCCATGCCTTTCAACTGTCATCCACATTCAGAGGGTCTAGATCCATTCCATGAAGGTTCATTGGCTGTCATTTCAGAGTCTATGAGCTCCCAACAGCACGGGACAGCCTACTCCATGGGTCTCCACATCATGATCTCATTCCCTTCCTCTGCTTCCCTCCCTCTCTTCAGCTGGACCAGTAGGTCAGGCCTAGTGTTCAGCTATGGATCTCTGCATCTGCCTCCATCAGCTGCTGGATGGGGGTTCTATAATGACAATTAGGGTCAGTCATATGAAGAGCTAAAGATTTCTAAGTAGGAAACTTCATGATAGATTTTGAGCCCTCAGAGGAAATGTTACAAATCTGTATTTAAAGAGCAAAGTTTCTGGCAACCTTGAGACCAGGGTTATTTCAATCTGTCCCTCTTTCCAGAGAATATTAGACAAACACTAATGTAACCCTCATATCTGGGCCCTTTCTCCCTAAGATCCCTAAGCTATACACCAAACAAATTCACTAGCATCAAAAGCCAGGGAGACCCATAACTCACTTAAGATTTGGCCTTAGGAACAATGTCTACTTTTCTATTAGAGTTCCACTATTAGAAGGCAAAGAAAGAAATCCGTTCTCTTATGCTCCAAAAAGGTTTTCAAATTACCCAATGATGTTGTCCTTCTACCCAGAAGAGAAAAATCTGAAAACAATAAGTACTATATAGCAAAGGAAGTCATTTACTAAGCTTCAGACTGGCACTCCAGCAGAGTCAATGGAAGCAGTTAGAGCAAATCAACACACCATAAACACACCTACTGTGCAGCAGCCCTGCTCAGATCATACCATGTTAGGAAAATGCATCCTATTATGAGGTTAACCCCAGACATTACACACTGTTTAACTGTGCTGTGTAAACATTTTACGAAAGTAAACCACACTCGTTTATTCAGACATTTTGAATGTGGGAAGAAATAAAATACAAAAAAAAAAAGAAGCAACCCTGAATTGGTATTGCATACATTTTAAGATGATAAATAGATGGGAAGCACCTATAAACTCCCCCACTCTTAAATATTTATATCTGAAATCCAGTATTTTTTGTTTCTACTTTTTACCAGTTTTTGTTGTTGTTGTGAAATGTAGGTCAAATTGTTGATAAGTGCTGGATAAAATCTGTTTATACCTACATGAATGGTGCAATCTTTCCAGTGTCTGACACAGTTTAAAAATACTACTCCATGCAGTGAACTCTTCAGTGGATCCACAATAAGTTTAGTTGTGAGAAATTCTTGAAATGAGTATTTTTAGATGCTAGCTTTTAGTCACAACTGTCTAACTATAGGGTTAAAAGAATTTTCTAAAAAGTTTTACATTTGTGAGGTCTTCTGCTTCTGGGGATCAATAATGAGAAAAATTAAAATCTTACACAAATTGATGTGCTCTTTGCTCAGTAAAGTCACATTTTAAAAAAAAAAAAATAAAGACGCCTCACTGAACAAGGAATCAAAAACCTTGGGAAAGAAAAGAGCACAAAAGTGGGAAGGCTAAGTTGGGGGTGTAATAAGGGTGTTAAGGGACCCTAGAAGAGGAAGTTGGAAGCAGACAGATTGCCATACACAGCACAATGAGATACACTGTAAATATGTATAAAGTTGTCAAAAAGAAACATGAGACTTTTTAAAAAATAAATATCAGAGCTAGAGAGATGGTACACCTGCTAAGAGCACTTGGTACTCTTTCAGAGGATCTGACGTTGCTTCCTAGCACCTATATGGTGGTTCAAAATCATCAGTAACTCCAGTTTCAGAGGAGCCAGTGTATTTTTCTGACTTACTTAGACAATAGGCGTGCACATAGTCCAAGCATATAGGTGAAGAAAATGCACTAATAATTAGCAAAAGACATGCTGAGAAACAAAGGCCACATCACTCTAAATCTCATGTGTCAGTCTTAATTGTCAGTGGTTGAACTTAGATGTGGGGCCTTTGGCATGTAACAGGTGTTAACCGGGGCAATGGCAATAGTCTTTGTAGGCAACCTCATGCCTTGCATTGTAATTTTGTGAAACTCGGATATTGAGTACAAGTTGGGTCCAATGAAGCCACTGCCAACTTCAGATGGAATAGTGCTGATTCATAGTAGAACCAATAAGCATAGACTGATTTCTGAACAATTATTTCATTTGCAGCATATAATATCCTGCAACAAAAGTTGGCACAATTGCCATTCTTTGAATTGCACAGAAGAAATGGCTATCACATTCTTTTCAACATAAGAAATACTCCAGCATCTTCATCTGCATGATTTTCTGTTCACTTTCTTTTTGGTACAAGATCCAATGAGAAGCTAATAAGAAATGAATGTCAACCTTACAGTTGACATTACTGCTGTAATTAGAAATGATTAAAAGTCCTTGGTAAAATTAGTATGTTACAAAACACATTGACATTCTTGTAGTTGAAAGGAAAAGCTAACTCTGCCCATAGCTCTCCTAAAATTGGTAGAAAAACTCTTGTGGTCATCATCTAGTGAGCTTGCTACTATAAAAGCATCTAGACCCCTAACCAGGAATAAAAGGTACACAAAGCATGGATTCTTATGAAGTCTCTAGAAAGAAGTTTAAAAAGAAAAAACAAGCCAACATACATAGACATATGCATGTCTAATACAACAAAACAACGCCTATAACAACATAAAACACATTGTTCTTGCTTAAATGACAGACATATGAAGCCAGTAAGTCTGTGGGATAGGAAAAGCCCTGTTCTGAGCTATGACAGGGAAGTATCCGGGGAATTCTGGATCCTGGAGCAGGCTATCTTCTATATGAAATCTTGTGGGTTTTTAAATAATTTTGACTAGAATCAAAGGTGACTGACTGATGAGGAAGGAAATAGAGTTCAATGATAAACCTGAATTCAATCCCCATAATCCACATGTATTAAAGAGAGAAACAATCTCACACACACACACACACACACACACACACACACACATAGATACACACAAATGTTCATGTTTAAAGGACTGGCAGAGGTTTCTCAGAAAATTGAGAGTCAATCTCCCCAAGGACCCAGCAATACCACTTCTGGGTGTATACCCTAAAGAGGCACATTCACACTCCAAAGGTATTAGCTCAACTATGTTCATAGCAGCATTATTTGTAATAGCAAGAACCTGGAAACAACCTAGAAGTCCCTCAACTGAAGAATGGATTAACAAACTGTGGTACATCTACACAATGGAATACTACTC